>PVJX010014820.1:0-43993 GCA_004027295.1 Dolichotis patagonum | reverse complement strand
CTGCTCTGGGGAACAGAGGAGAGAGCCTGTCCTGGAATGTTCCCTCTCAGCCGCGTGTCAGGGTCTTCCCTGGTGATCACAGGATTTCTTTAATATTATGAAATCCTGCATCCTTTGCAAGACTTGCAGATTCGCTTTGTGAATGCCGAGCTTGGTAAAAGAAGTTCCTTTGCATTGAGAGATTTTCCTGGAGCCTCTCAGGTGAATCGCTACAAGCCTGACCAGCTAGAATGGTGACTGACCGAAGTCCAGCCCTTCAACCGGAAGGGGCTAGGGAGGAAGGCTATGTCGTGTCAAACACATTGCTTAGTCCATGAAACAGTCTGACTTCAGGGTCTTCCCAGACCAGCCTGCAGGCGTGGGAAGTGATTCCACCCGTCTCCCTAAATGGGATCTCCTGACCGCGTGGGTGTAATGAGCATGATTGTGTAGATCATAATTGTGGACTTCACAGGGGGGAAGAGAGGAAAATTGTCCCCCAGCAGCCTTAGGTTTTCACACGGGGGACCACAGCCATGAAGGCCTTCGGTGGAGAACAGGTGAAAGAAGTCTCACTGTGTCCCTCAGGAAGCTCTCTAAACCCCACTGGCACCTCAGGGTGAACGCAGACTGCTTCTCTAACCCCCTTAAAGGGAGTTTAAAAAAATAAATTAAGGCGTCTACTTCTAAAATAGAATCCTACTGTAGGTTCCATCTTCCAAGGTGCTGTGGTTTGATCAGTCCTGAAAGGTCCCTGTGGGCAAGACTTGGATCCCAGCAGGGTGACAATGGAGGTGCTGGGGCCTTTAGGAGCCCAGTTCCATGGGGGGCTTAGGTGAAAGGAAGCATGTGCCCTGGGGAGGACACAGATCTTCCTCGTCTTTTGCCCCCTGCCCATGAGGTGAGCAGTTTTGCTCGGTCACTCCTTCCTTCCATGATGTGCAGCCTCCAGGCTGGCCCAGAAGCTGTGGCAAGAATCCACCATGGACTTCAGTCTCCAGAACCGTGAGCTCAAATCAGCCCTTTCTCTGGATAAGTTGACTGTCTCGAGTATGTGTGTTATAGCGCTAGAAATCTGACTACCAGAAAAGCAATCCTCTTTCCTTAAAGCTTTGATGGAACAAATCCAAAGACCTGCATTTCTTGGAGTATAAATGCTTCTTAATAGAATGAATACATTTCCCCCACATAGTCCAGGGGGAGAGGTACAAGTTTCCGTGTTGTAAGAAGAGATGATTTTTGTAACATTATGTTATTGTTAAAGGTATGCATTTCTCCTTCAGGGACTGAGAGTGAAAATGTTATATGATGTCTTAATTAGCATCCTAAATATTAAAGGGAATTAGAATATCCCCAAAGTCTGTTTAGATAAATTATAAAATTAACAGTTAACACTTTATACAACTGCTAAGTGTTTTTTTCTTTTCTTTTATTCTCTCTCTGTCTCTATCTCTATCTCTCCTTTGTTCCTCTCTCCACCCTCGTCTCTTCCTCCTTCTTTCCTTTCTTCCAGGGGTCTCTGGACTGGTGTCCACCGGCCTGAGGACTCAGAGCCCCAGGACTTCACACACTGCTGGCTCCGGCTTGCCTGGCACTGTTCTAGGTCACCTGCAAATAGCCTGAGAGTTGCCCTCTGTCCTGTCCGCTTAAAATCTTCCCTCTCCCACAGTTCTCTTCTCCCCACTTCTCTTTCCAAGGCCACCCTCAAATGCCACTTCCCAGACCTCCCTCCCCCTGCCCTTGCAGTCTGAAACCATAGCAGGGACCCTCTCTGCTTCCTGCAAGCTCTCTGAGTATCGGGAGCAGAAGTGGGGTGCACTGGGGACACACCGGGCCTCTGCATTGGGTCCCTGCTCCCGCCTTGACTGTGATGTGATGTTGGATACATGGATCGAAATGCTTCTTTTGTTTTGCCGGGGTGCTTGGTGGGGTGAACAAGCACTCAGTCATTTTCCCAGAGTCCAACCACCAAAGTCCAGCCAAGATTTCAACAGGGCGATCTCCACAGGAGACGCACAGGTCCTCGGAGACCACGTGGAAAACACCGCTGATGTGCTGAGGCCCGCAGTGGCTGGAGACAGGTGGAAACCTTGTAAGACTGTTTTCGGATAAGGCAACCTTCATTACTTCCTGTGTGCTTATTTTATTGTTATTGCTATCATTATTGTTATGTTTCATTTTTTTCTCTTTGAGACAGGGTCTCACTATGCAATTCAGGCTGGCCTTGAGCTCACTTTGTAGCCCAGGCTGATCTTGAACTCAAAACAATCCTCCTGCCCTCAGCCTCCCGAGTGCTGGGTTACAGGAGGGCACCACTACACCCAACTGTTACTGTTATTGCTATGGCTACTGGCAGAATTAAAGATTGACCCCAGAGCCTTGACACTGACCTCCACTCCTAGTACTTTTTTGAAAATTTAATTTAATTTAATTTAATTTAATTTAGTTTAATTTGAAGTTGAGATAGCACCAAGCTAATTTACTAAGTGTCCTGTGATAGGTTGGAACTTGCAATTCCCTGCCTCGACCTCCTGAGGTGCAGAGATTATAGGAGTGCATCACTGCACCCACACTCCTATCCATTTAAAAGGTTGCACACATGTAGAAATGGCTGACTTGTGCATCATAGTTCTGCAATATGCAGAGAAAACACTGGCAAAGCAGAGGGGAGAATATGGGAGGTGAGGAGGTCGAAGAAGGAGGGCAGGAGGGCTGAGGAGCAGCCAGGGCGGGGTCTGCAAAGCCGGTCAGCCCGTAGTGCTAAGCACAGGGTACATGGTGGAGAAATCACAGGTCCAGGAGCCTGGTCCGCTTGAGGCTACCACAGCTGCATGGCGCCTGTTTCTGTCTTTCAGGGCGCCGGACAGAGTGCCACCGGGAGACTGAGGGTCACTCCGAGCCCTTGCATTCTGGCCTCTCCGGGAGCCTCCAGCGAACGTCAGTGGCAGGACTTTGCCAGCTTCCACTCCTCTGTCCTGAAACCTGGGCTTCAGCATAGACTAACGGGGACTCCCCAGGAGGTCAATCATTAGACTAACGATCGCCCGTGACAAGAATCAGTGTGTGTTTGCCGTGAAATATATGAAAAAATAAATAAAGGGCATTAATATTTTATTAACAACCATTAAGATCTACTAGAATAGAGTATATAACACCAGTAATAAAAGGAATCATAACATTATTGCAACAACAATAAAGACAATTGCTCTCATACATTGCCGGGTCGCTCTGAGAGGGGCCCCGGTGACGGCCGCCTGCCACACGCTGGGTTTTTGTCCTTGTAATCCACACTCAAGCGACTCCTGTGTCCCAGAAGGCGCCCTCTTCCCGGCTGTCTGCCCTGGGCCTTTGGCTGCCCTCGCTGCTGGGAGAGGACTCTTGGGCCTTCCCTGAAATCCCCAGCTGGTCCACCTGCCTCCCTGTACAGCTGCACGGAGCTGAGGTCCCCTGGGCGCCCCTGGGTTTCTGGGGACCCTGAGACAGGAAGCGCGTGGCCTGTACAGGCCGCCGTGAGGTGCTGCCCCGGCCCCAGGCTTCCGGGGGAGGTGCGCTTGCCGGGCCGGGTGCCCAGTGTGCACACGGGTGGCCGCACCTTGGCTGCCGCAGACAGGGCCGCGGGCTGGCTCTCCAGAAATGAGGGGGCACCCGCAGCAGGGGCCGTTTCCCAGCAGCCAGTTCTGGAGCTCAGCGCAGAGCCTGGTTCTGCAGATCCCCCGATGGGGCTGCAAGAGGCTGGGTTCTAACGCCGTCCCCGAGTTCAAAGACCGCGTGCGGTAGCATGCGCCACGCGTGAGCTGCATCTCAGCTATGCATCATGCACACCAGCAGCATTAAGTGCAACCCCCTTGCTGTTCTGCTGCCCCCGTCATCCGGGTCTTGCGTCTTCATTCCCAAGGGGCTGTGCCAGGTCTCCCTCCGCCAGCCCTTGGCAGGCACCGTCCCACTGTCTGTAGATTTGCATGCTCTGAGGAGCATTCGCGTGAGGGGCTTATTTCACCCTATGCACCAGCCTTAAGGCTCATCTGTGTTGCAGTCTGTGACCCGATGGCCTTCATTTTCAAGGCTGAATAATATTTTGTTGAACACACACTGTATCCTGTGTATTCATTCATGGATCAGTGGACACGTGGTTTGCTTCCACTGTGATTGGGGTCTCTGTGTTCCATGCCAGCACCGGAAGGCACTTCAGTTGGACTGGAGGGATCTCCTCCTCTCCCCCTCCCCCTCCTCCTCCTCCTTTAAGGTCTGCTTTCTCACGGTTGTAGGCCTTCATCTGATGATGTGAGGCCCACCGCACTCAGGAAGGCCACCTGCCTTTCTGGTCTAAAGATTTCATCATCAACCTCATTCAGAAACACTTTTCAATTCAAACTGGCGGTCAGTTATCGCCATGTCTTGAGTCAGCCAGGATCTGGTCAGGAATGACATGACTACTCTTGCAGCAGGACCTTGGCCCGCTCACGCCGTGACCCTTGTGACCTGCTTCCCTGCAGAAGTCCTGCACTGCTGCGGTAAAGGCCCAGGAGGAAGAGCGACCAGAGGCACCGCCATGCAGCTCTTCTCTGAGCTTCTGCCTTGGGCATTAGCTGGCTGGGGCTGCCTTAAGTCAATGCCACACACTGCAAGGTGCAGTCCTGACAGTATGAATCCATCTCTCAGGTTTGAGATCGGAGGTCAGAGGTCAGATGTCCTCAGGGTTGCTTCCTTCTGAGGCCCTGTGAGGGAATCCACCCCAGGCCTCTGCCCTGGCTCTGGGGCCACTGGTGATCTCAGGAGCTGCTGGGTTTGCAGTGGTCACCCTGTCTCAGCCTCCATCCTCACACCACCATCTCCCCATGGGGTCCGAAGTCCAAGTGCCCCTTTGAGGAGGAAGCCGGTCATGGTGGATGAGGACCTCTGCCCACGCCACCGAGTCATCCTAACTTCATTTACTTTACCTCTAGTGACCCCGTTTCCAAATAAGGTCTCATCCTGAGGACTGGAGCAAAGACTTCCACGAATGGATTTGGGGATACACGAGTGAACCCAGAACACCTTGGTGAGTGTCCTGTGTTTCTGAGAGTGTGACATCTGCAGGATCTGGACACACACACACACACACACACACACAGGTTTACCCTGAGAGAGTTTGTTTCCAGGAAGCAAGTCGGTGCCATGACCTCTGCAAGCCCGGAAGTCACACGGTCCCTTCTCCCCAGTCCCTCTCCCTGCCTGAGGCCCAGTGCAGTTCTGCACATACATTATTGATGGTCCCCCAAGCTTGCCAAGCATGCTGCGCCGGCTGTGTGTGCGTGCGTGCCTGTGTGTGCGTGCGTGCCTGTGTGTGCGTGCGTGCCTGTGTGTGTGTGTGTGTGTGTGTGTGTGACGGAGAGAAAAAGAGCAAAGACGGCATTGCTGGTCACTTAGGGCCTGCTTTAGGAAGCTCGCTCTTGGCCTGCTTTCCAGGGTGCCCGCTGACAGTCCCCGTGGATCAGGGGAAGGTGGGTGTGGCTTTTGAACTCCAGGGAGCCCACAGCACCAGGGTTCTTGGCCAGCTGCCTTCAAAAGCCAGCACCACGGTGTCCTCCCCACCTGCCTGCCTGGCCCCATGTGGCCCGGACATAGCTCTGTGACCCACCTCTGCACACTCCTCTCTGGCCTCCCCGACCCCCTGCCTCTTCCCTGTTCATGCTCCCAGGTCCTCCTGGAAGACTCAACCACTTACAGTTGTTGAGTGATTAAATATTTATAATCAGGGCAATGAGTGAGGTGTTGAATAATAAATGCGAAGGGTGAAACAGCCTTAGATAATTTCTGCAGATTTCTTCATCCATAGCCCCTTTGATTCCAAAGCAGAAAAAAACCTGAAGCTTTTAATTAACTTTTTTTTCCGGGGTGCAGCTGTGACAGTTGATAGGCCTTTGTCTCTGTCTGGCTCCTGAGGTGCTGCCCTGTGACTGGACCCATTCTTTCTCCTGTCCCCACGGACACGTAGGCCCATGGGGTGTGCTGGATCCTCCCTTGCTTGTTTCTAAACACTCCCAGGGGAAGCTGTGTTCGGACTGTCACATCCCTGGACCACAAATGGGCGGGCCGCTGCTGTCCTGGGGCAAGGAGGAAAGTTCTGCGGGCCGTTAATGCGGCTCCTCTCCATGGACCTGGGGCAGGCTGTAGTCTGACATGGCACACACTCCCGCTGGACCCTTCCCACAGCTCTATGCAGGAGCTACTGGTGCTATTCTGATTGTTACGGTTGGTGACGATCGAATGGAAAGAATCTAAATCAGTTGCTCAAGGCACAGAGCTGGGAGCCGCTGGATCTCGCATGAGGAGCCCTTTGGTTGTTTCCTCGGCTCCCTCCTTGTTCCAGGGAGACTTCCAGGAAGCAGGGATAGAGAGACAAAGAGATGGGTCAGAAAGAGTGCCTGCCTCGGTGGACAGCTCAGAGCAGGGAGGAAGAGAGGCCCAGGCACAGAGAGAGAAGGTGCTCACAGACCGAATCCTCCTATGGGCTCCTGTTGCAGCCTAGTCCCCACCGTGAGTAAAGCTGAGGGGAGAGCCTTATGGTTTGGACTGGAGTATCCCCCAGAATCTCCTATGTTGAAGATTTGGTCCCTAACACCGACATGTTCAGAGGAGGGATTTGGGAGGTGACTGTATATCATGGGGGCTCTAACTTCCCCAGTGGATTAATCCATTGATAAAACCAAGTCTAATGACAAAATTGGGAGCTGAGGTAGAGACTGGCTGATGCAGGTGGGTTAGGGACCTGTGCCCTTGCAGACTACGTCCCATCCTGGTGCTTTCTTCTCTGTTCTCTTTCTCTCTCTGTTTCCTGGTTTCCATAGTTGAGAAGATGTTCTGTCTTACCACAGGCCTGCAAAGAAAAGATCTAAGTGACCCTTGACTAAAACCCTGAAACTGTGGGCTGAACTAAAACTTTCCTCATCTAAGTTGTTTGTCTCAGGTATTTCCTCACAGCAATGGAAAAGTGACTGGCATGGGGCCTTTGGGAGATGATTAGGTCCTTAGGGTGGAATCTTCACCAGTGGTATCCACATCGCTATGATGGAGATTCCAGAAGCTTCTGCAACCCCACCGTGTGTCCACTGTGTGTGGACCCAATGAGAAGGTACCCACAAGCCAAAGCATTGGCCACACACTAGACACCAAACAAACAGGTGCCTTGACTCAGGCTTCCTGGCCTGGAGGACCATGACCAACTGCAAAAGGACGCAGCCAAAACCATGAAGCATGGACATGCTGTGCTCTGGGGATCTAGCTCTGCCTGGGAAAGCCACAGATGAAGGACCACGGTTGGGGTTCAGAAAGTAAAACTTCTGCTCCACTTGGCCTGGAGGGTACAGTATCCAGCCAAAGGGGATTATCCTGGCATCTCTCTACCTAATGCCTTTACCCCAGGGCTCTTGGACTTGCTCTGTAGTAGCGACTTGAAGAGCCTAAGGCCAGGGTGACCATTAGCATGAAGACGAAGACAAGAAAAGTGTCTCATAGAAGAGTGAGTGGCCAGCTCTGTTAAATGGACCTGCACAGGATTCACAGGAAAAGAGACTTCTGATTTGGAACTGCAAAGCTGTGCAGAAGTTTGCTGAGTTTTCCTGAGAAGTTTGCCTGGGAGAATGAGGTGACCACGCAGCTCTCCCATCTTCTGAGTGGTTCTAACCCAGCCACCGGAAATTCCTCAGAGGGAACAGAGCCAAGACCGTTGTAATAAGGCCATCTTCTCCTTTTGGTTCAACATTATACTCTCACATTCTGAGAGCAAAAAAAGAAAGGACATGTGATGTGTAGAAGGACAGAGCTTGCACACGTTCATCTTGAGCAGGAGGAAGCTTTTACTTTCCCAGCCTACACAGTGATAATATCAGAAGCTGCTTAA
Source organism: Dolichotis patagonum (assembly GCA_004027295.1). Lineage (NCBI taxonomy): Eukaryota > Metazoa > Chordata > Mammalia > Rodentia > Caviidae > Dolichotis > Dolichotis patagonum. Next base: position 36,135 of record PVJX010014820.1, on the reverse strand, counting down.
CAGTTTTTCCAGATTAAACATATTTTCCACACAGAAAACAACTTTGAGAGTTAAACAACAAAAATCTCATCCATCATTTCTTTAATGGGAAAGAAAAAGTTAAGTTGGTGATGCACATCAGACACTGAGATAGACGTATTTGTATGTCTGTTTTCTAGCTATGCTTGAAAATAAACTCCTCTTTCCCAATGTGAAATGATCTGATCAAAGCAAAGTGTTAGTCGTCTTTCCATTGCTGGGATAAATTCTTGATACCAGCAACTGAAAGGAGAAGAGGTCTATTTGGACTTAGGGTTTTAGCGGCTCCATAGCAGTAATATTATCTCAACCACTTTCCACATCACTGGAACACAATACCTGACACCCACAAATGAAAAGCAGGAGAGGTTTGTTTTGCTTGATGCTTTTTAGAGGTGTGAGTCCACATCTTCTGCCCCAAGGCAGCCATGAATGATGCATGCACCCAGGAAGGAACAGGGTGGAAGACAGCCACTCATGCCATGGTGGCCAGGAAGCAACTGAGAAGGGATGTATCCTTCCAGGTCACGCCCCCAGTGACGTGTCTCTTTAGATCAGACCACACCTCCTACAAGTAAGTCAGCTGTAGCACCTCACGATCAATCCTCTTCTGAGTTCTGTCTACCTACCACCACATGAGGGTCTTGGGGGCCATCTAGATACCAAATATCATGGTGGAAGACATAGTGATGGAAAGTGCTCACCTCATGGCATCTAGGAAGCGGAGAGCAGTCGAGGAGACAGAGAGGAAGGTCTTGGGGCCCAGATATAATCCCTGAGTTCATACCCTTATGACCTGCTTCTTCTGTGGAGGCTCCTCCTCCCAACAGCCCATTCAGCTGTGAACTCATCCAAGAGTTAGCCCACTGATCAGGTTAGTATCCTCACAGTCTGATTACCTCTCCACCAGTCTCAATCCAGCCAAGTTGACAATCATGGTTAACCTAACGGATATGGCCAGATTTCACCACAGCCACAGATGGGTCCAGTCCATGGCCATTGTGAGTTGAATACCTTTTCCTTTGCCATGGAAAATACACTGTATTCTTTCAAGACTCCAGTAATCTCATGTTTACCTCCGTCCCACTTCCCCTGGGGGACACTGGCACATCTCTGAGAGGCTTAGAAGTCACCTTAGTTCATTGATAGAGGCCAACCCACAGAGATATGGGCAAGAGCTGCTGATTCCTAAATATGTTACTTATTCTTATGACTAAGGAGTTCTTTATTTTGGCATAAAAATATCTTCACTTCTATCCTCTTGAGGTGTAACATGAAAAAGCGACATTCTGACTGCTGTGGAAGCGACATTCTGTGCCGTGGAGGCACAACAGCTCACAGGAAGCTCACAGCTGGTGAATGTCTCTTCATGAAGGACACCATCTCAGAAATATCTCTAGTTTGCATAACATTCAATTTTTCCACAAAATCATCCAGGTAAGAAATCTGGATATCAAAACCAGCTAAATGACAAACCCAAGATCACAAAGATGGCCAAAGGGAAGCCAAAAATTGACCTCAGGCATTGCAACCCAACTTTAGTCCTAACGTCCACGATGCTGATGGTGTAATTATAGGAACACAGACAGAAGAATGGCAATGAGCTCTTGAGTATACTTCTGTTTGGGAGTCTAGGTGGGGGAATTCCTGTTCTCCACAGCAAGGTTTTCCTAAGCTTAACAGTGTACATGAGTTTCAAGAAGAAAATAATGGTGGAAAAAAAGGCCCTCTCAAGAAACTTTGCAAACTGCTGACTTCAACCAAGTTCAGTCAGTTGCTTTGCTGGTGGCATTTCGAGGGTCTGGAGTATGCAGGTTTGCCCTGTGGATTTCCAAGTGCATTTTGAGTGTTGAACTTGCTTCACAAATGTGTGTCTGCAGGACGGTTATGGAATCATTCTGGTGGAATGACATCCTTCAGACATGGAACCCATGACGGAATGTTTCCCACCCCCAGGAAAGCCCCTAACAGGGCACAGAAATGTTGGACAAGCAATTTCACATTACCTCACTCCTCTGTGTGACTTCCGCTGCCTTTGACTTCTATGTGCACCATGATTCTCTGTCCCAGAACATACATGGATACTGTTGTAATTTTTTGAGAATTACAGAGATTTGTAACCTCTTGGAGGTCACATGACCACTTCTTACATGTGGTCAGCTCCTGAGTACCAACCACAGAAGCAGGTAATGAAAAGTCTGCACATTAAATCTGTTTGGTGGCCCCACAGAATAGCGAATAAGAGTACAAGTTCCAATAAGGACTTGACACCAGCTAGCTCTACCCAGCACATGATTTAATTTACTTTAGTCTCTGTTCTGTCCCTGTAAAACCTGGATAGGCATACATATTTAATAGAGTTGTTAGGCAGTGCTTAGCGGGTGTCTGGACGGCAGTAAGTAAAGGTCTTCGTAATGAGGCCTCCTTGACCTCCTGACTCAAGATTACAATTCCACCTCCCACTGCCAAAGTTGCTCTATGCTTTTTTTAAAGTAACAGCCCTTCTCACTTTGTGACATGCTATATGATTTGTATTGCTATGATGTTTACTGTTTGTCACCTGTCTCTCCTATTGGCAGGTCAACTGTGGTAGCAGAGACTTCTGCCTGTTTATTCACTGATGTACCCGTGGATCAAGACAAGAGCCAAGCTCCTAAGAGGTGCTTAAAACCTGTGCTGAATTAACCTGCACAAAGAATAATTGTTCGTCAAACAAAGAGGAGACAGCGAGGACACAGAGTCATCCTGCTGGGTATCCAGGGTGAGTAAACCAGGGCCAGTGCCAAAGAGCTGTGGGTAGGTATTTCAAAGGCCCCCGGGGAACCTCATGCAATGAGGACAGATCATCCTCACCTGTCCCAGTGCTACCAGATAGTTACCAATGGGTCTATTATGACTGAAAAAATTGAGAATCAGAAACAATAAATAACATGCTCACGTCCACCCAGGGAGTCTTATCCCAGGTCCTAGACTGGACAACCGTGCTGTGCTGTCCGAAGGGTTTACAAAGGAGAAGCGGAGGTGGAAGAGGAAAGTGAAGAGCAGGCGGTCACTGGTGAGCTCCCCATGCCACTGCTGGGAAAATGCTCTCAGAGCGGTTCCAGGCTGCCTCTGTGCCAACGCACACTCCACCCACCCGGCACACCCCACACAGGCTCTTGGTATTTGGCTGTGGGTTAACCTGTAGGAGACGATAAATCCAAGACATCACGCGTGCAAAATCAATACCCAGGTCAAAGCTCCAGCTTGCCAGGAATGGGCTATTCTTTTCCAGCACAGTTTGCTGGCAACGGAGTCGTATTTCAAAAGACCTGTGCTTGCCCTTGGGTGCCCAGACAAACAGCCCACGCTCCCTGCTCACAGCGACCCAAGGCTCACGGTGGGCAAGCACTTGGTTCCAGTCTCTGTTTTATCCTCTTCTGAGGAGAGTAATTGCTAAGTCACCGAAGCCTGCAGAGATAGATCACCAGTTGCCGAGGCTCACTGGTAAGTTCAAGAACTCCCGATCCACACAGCGGCTACTGCAGTGTGTTAAACGGGGAAGCCCGCGAAGGTAGTCCGTGTGCAGGCCTGGAACCAGCACCAGGTAAAGATGAAAATGGTGCTCTGGGAGATTAATCCTTCCTGTAGTCCACGGTTAAGGTAATAAAAGGCTTATAATTTATTTCTTCCTTGATAATGGAGGAGGCAGTTAGTAATTACTGGGTTTATGGTATTTGTTGTGTTAACTGGACCAATAAAGTAGCCGACTGAAGTGTGGTTTGAGGCACCCTTGCTGCACAACTAGAGGAAGAAACAGTTAAAGAAGAGGCCGTCTGCATCCTGCAAGGCAGCCACTCCTAGATGGGAGGAGAAAGTGACAAGGACCATCTGAGACCAAAAGATGTGGAGTGATTTCACCCCAAGTGCCCTCACTTTGTTCTTTCCTGAATTAATTCAAAGAAGCAGGAGCCAGCCTTCAAGGCCACCACTAATTCATTTTCTCAGGTACACACACAGTTCTTACACCACCATGGATCCTTCCTGGTGACTCTGGAACTGGAATTCTACCTGTCCTCTGGGGGCCAATGAACACATATCCATGCTATGCTGATTAGCTCCCACCTCCACCAATTCAAGCAGCATGTGCACATTGGGGAATGTTTGTGGAATAAAAAGAATGCCCTTCAAAGGTCCAGAAAGTAGAAGCTCCTCTTGCTACCTTTAAAAATATTTCAATTCAGTGAGTATGATACTAGTTTTGAAATTAAGAGAAAATGCTTCAAATATATGACCATAGGATTATTTAGAGAGATCCCAGTGAAGATCATTCATATTAAAAATAACACACACACACACACACACACACACAAACATATATATCAGAGTCAAGTTCACACAAATATTACTTAAGTAGATAAAAAAATAAATACAAGCATTCCCAAATCTATAGTAGCTTGACTTAGGAGGTTTCAGCTTTAGAATGGCATAAGAGAATACTCACAAAACCATTTTATTTTTCAGTTTAATATAGTATTTAGTGAATTACATGAGATATATTTGGCTTGATTATGAAATAGACTTTGCATTAGAATATATTGGCCATCTGTAGGCTAGTGTAAGTTTCCCGAGCATGTTTAATGTAGGTTAGAATGTGCTGTGATGATCAGTAGGTTAGGTGTGGTGAGTGCATCTTTTAAATTTTCGGTGCTGTCAGCACGTGGCATTTTTAACTTACAATGGTGTGATAGTTAATTGTGGTGTCAACTTGAATAAGAAATTCCTAGTGTTAGCATAGCTCTCAGCGTGTCCGGATGACTGACTTACTGAAGAGGAAAGACCACCCTGGGTGTGGCTGGTGCCATCCATAGCGTGTCCTCTGGATGGAATGAACAGAGAAAGAAGAAGAAAGCCTCACTTTTGTGTCCTCAGAGAGCTCCTGTCTTCACCACCACCTTTGAACCTCTGCTTTTCCAGCACATTCTTTTCTGCCTTCAGTGCAGATCCATCAGCTTCCTGATAAGGACTCAGGTGGGACTCTGAGATATACTGCAGGCCTTTGACCTGTCTCTACAGTGTACAGATGGCCCCTTTGCATTCTTCCACCCCTGATGCCACAGGTGGCTGTTGTAGGCTTACCTTGTAAATCCTTTATACATTATGTTACTCAGTTACTTTTGTCTCATTGTTAAGACAAAGTACTTGACACTCAGAATGAAAGAAGGAAAGGTTTATTTAGCTCACAGTCTGTGGAGGTTTCAGTCCATAATCAGCTGGCTCTAAGTCAGGGTGGCATGGCTGAAGGGCAACTTGGCAGCTGTGGAAGATATCAGAAGTAACAAGGGCAAAAGGGAAAAGCATGCCTCCTTCCCTCTCATATATTATACACTGGCTACCTGCTCCTGGGCAAGTGTAGCACTCACACCACCAATCCCAGTGCTAGACAATTAACCAATCACAAACACTAGACTCAGCCACCTCCATGACTACATGAGTTTTGGGGGGGACACTCAGACACAAACCATAACAATTATATTTGTTCTTCTAGTGAAACCTAACTAATACATATGGGTTTATTAAGACCTCATTATAAGTTGATGAGTATCTAGATTTGGAATAGATACACATGTGAATTGAAGCCAATTTCTAGTTCAAGTGCTTGTGACTCAGTAGGTGTTTGTTGTAGTCCATTCACCCTACTATAATATGCTGCAGATGGGGAAATGTATGCTGAACTCACACTTATTTGGCTCACATTTCTGAAGGCTGAGCCGTGTGAGACGGAGGGGCCACGTCTAGTGAAGACCTGCTTGCTATGTCCCAACGTGATAAAAGATATCAGATGTGAAAGAGAGAACAAGAAATCAAACTTGCTGACCCCAACCTTTTGATAATTGGTATTAATCCATCCGCAAGGGTGGATTGCTCTAGGGATTAAATTTCCCACATTTCCTTTTGGGAAGCACATTCAAACCATAGCAGTGCTTAATAAATATGTGTAGAATAAAATGTAGAAAACACGTAAGAAAATGAAAATTGGAAGTTAAATGATAGGAATCTAAGGGTGTGAGTTTATTTAAGGTTTCTATTCTTACAAAGATATATGCATTATCCTGAGAATTAAATCACTGTTAGTAAGTGGATCCATCAGGTTTCATATTTCATATTTCTGGGACATCATAAAGGAGGAGGCCTAATTTGGCTCACTACTCAGGGGTTTCTCTCTATGATTAGTGGGCTCCAAGGCAGAAACATAATAGTAGAAGGGCAAGGTGAAAGTACTCACCTCATGGCAGCCAGGAAGCAGACAAGGGAGGAGCCAGGAACCAGAGCATACCCTTCCAGGTCACAGCTTGTAACGTCCTTCAGAAAAGCTTCACCTCCTAAGAGCACATTTAGTTATAAACTAGCACCCCATGACCCAATCACATTTAGAAAGCCCCATCTCTGAACACATGAGAGATTTTATACAGTAGTTATAACCTCACATCCAGATTGAATGTTCTTCTCAAGATCCAAGTGAGAAACACAAACTCAACTTAAAATCCGGTAACTTTCCAGAGGTCTCATAATCATGATGATACCCCTTTCATATCTATCTATCTATCTATCTATCTATGCACACACACATATATGTTTTAGTTTAACCACATTTTTAAAAATAAAGAAGATTCTGATTTTTTGAGAGTAAAATCAAAGTCCTGCTTTAAATGTTAGAGCACTGCCTGTTTGAAGGTAAATCTTGTGACTGTTACTTTTGAAACTCATGAGAGTAGAACAAAGGAAGATAAATGAGGAACTTTAGCAGATTTACTGCATGTCAAATTGACCCATGACGGCCATGATCTATACCCCTCCTGATTTACATGGCTAAAAATTGCCGAGGAGCTGTTTAAACTATCAACGTCCCCAGGTCTTGGTTCATGTCATCCGAGGCCCAACAACTTGGCTGTTAAAGTCATTATCCACTGACTCTGACTGGTCTGCTAAGTTGTGTTGAGCAAGAAACGAAAAACGCATTAGCTGTGCCTCTGTCACAAAGCTAGTGTCTATTCAGCATCAATAAAATGTTGATCCCTCAGTAGATATTTGTCAATTGCTGATCACCACAGGAAGTAGCACTGGACTTAAGTTCAATACACTTGGGTTCTGTTTGAAGAAGGGCTGCGTCTCGGTAGCTGCATGACCTGGGAGCCCACTGCTTTGCAGCCATGCTTCTCGGCTTACTCATCCCTAAATGAAGATAATCCTCTGTCGAGGAAATAAGTGGGAATGCTGGGATTTTGCAGTATCTAAATATGATTGTTTCCATGACTCGGTGCACATTTAGTAGCAGCTAGAATTTTATATCTTATTTTTCAAACAAAGGCAAAACATCACAGAAGTTCAAACACAAACACTAGTTCAGCCAATGGAAAAAAAAAAGAAACGAATATTAAAAAGTGGACTGACTTCATGCAAAAATAGTTCACATGAAGAAAGAAAGAATCGGCATGAAGAGGCAGCCTGTGGATTAGGAAAATTTATTTGTGAATCAGTTATTTGATAAGGAGTTAAAATGTGAAACATATAAGGAGCTCAGGAAATTAACAACCAAATGAATAACTCAATTCAGAAAGTGGGCAAAAGACTTTAATAGATATTTCTCCAAAGGGAACTTAAAATAACCAATAGGTATATGAAAAGGTATTCAACATCATTAATCATCATTAAAACTATAATTAGCTATTACCTTGGAACTGTTAGGATAGCTTTTATCAAGCAGACAAGGGATACAAGCATTGGCAAGGATGTGGAAAAAAGAGAAAAGGCAAACTTTGCACACCTGATGGAAGTGTGAATTGGCGTGACCACTGTGAAAAACAGTATGGAGGTTGCTAAATAAATTAAAAATGAGACTCTGATAGGATCCATCAAGCCTCATTCTGGGGATGTATTAAAAACAAATGAAATCATTGTCTCGTAAAGCATCTGCATTTCCGTATTCATTGCAGCACTTTTCACAATAGTCAAGATGTGGGAACCACTGAAGAATTCATAGACAAAAGAGTAAATAAATAAATAAGACTTTTGAGCCTTTGAAAGGAAGAAATCCTGCCATTTGTAATAACATAGATGGAAAACACTATGCCAGTGAAATAATCCAGTCATAGAAAGACAAATACTGTACGATCTCACTTAATATGTAGAATCAAAAAAAAGTAATGAACGCAGGAACAGGATAGGACAGTAGTTAACATTGCTGGGAGTGGGATATAAAATGGGACAATAGAAATCAAAGATCATAAATTTGTAGGTATGCAGCATAAATGAGTGTAGAGAATGAATGCAAAGTGTAGATCATATTACAACAGTTCACTGTATGCTGGAAATTTGCAAAGGAGTGTACACTAGGTATTCTTACCCCAAGAAGAAAAGAAGGAAGAAAGAATTGGGGGTAGACAGGTTTAAGAGGGGAATATGTTAATTTGTTTGACAGAAAATTATCACATGACTTTGTATATATCATATACAATGATGTATACATTTTACAGTGAAAACATTAAAAAGGGATGTATTGTGGAGCCGGTGGAATTTTTCCTGAGCAATGGAGAATGAGAAATAGATCTGACATTCCTAACTAGGACACCACTAAACATGAATGACCAGGGGAACCGAGCCTGGTGCCTCCTCTTGATTCTAATTGCATTTCAGTCCTTACCATGAAGTTGAGAGGTAGATGTGACATGATACAGAAACCTTGGCATAGGATAAGTAATCCCATTCCAAAAGGGGTGAACAAGGGATAGACAACAATCAGACCTCAGTAACACCAAAATCTAGGAGGACAAACAGTAAGTCCTGCAGCTCTGTATTTGGTATCCAGAGCACAAAGATGTGAATTTCAGAACGCTGGGAAGATCCTCACTATGCCCTTGCTCATTGCAGCCTACATGGCCTCTTGCTTAGATCCTTTCTCAGCCCACAGGCTTTCTTAGCAGACATTTCCTGGCATCTCTGACTCCCCAGGGTTTCCACTGAAATCTGTAACCTCATTCCCACAGATTCATACATTGCCCACTCAGGGGCTCCTTGCCTGTCCTTTGAGGTCTTCCTTTGAAATCTAAGTAGGAACCTCCCTGGTGTCACAAGGCATGTATTCTGCATCCCAATAAAGCCAGTCTTATGTAGATAATGCCAAGCATGGCCCCCTTGGACCATGGCTGCAGGGACTTTTGAGTGCAGTGAAATGAATCCCAGGGAAAAAAATTCTCTAGGTGGCCTCTCTCAGGCAGGAAACTAGTGACTCTCTTCACAACAGAAAGGCTAATACAGTTTGCACCCTTGAGTATTTTTCCCTTGAGGTAGGTGAGATCTTGCTGATTTCTGAGATGCCCTCAAGGCATCTTTGTTCTTATCCTTCTGCAGAATACTTGGTTTTATTTTAATGACACTAATTTTTCAGCAATCACATTTTCTTCAGCCCCAAATTTACATATAGTACTTCTGGGGCCAAAATTTAAGTGTTTTAAATTGTTCTTCTCTGCTTTGTGCTCGCAGTTCTCCCTGTAAATCCAGCTAAGCACAGGTGATGATACCCATGCCACAGCCTGATCCTTGGGCGGCTTTGAAATCAATTAACCCACCAGTCTTAAATCTCAGTCCCCTGCAAAGTTTCAGGACATGGAGATAGCATAAACACATTTTCTCCCAGACTGTAATGCACATGGGCTCTGGTTCAACTGCCAATGAAGGCTTTACTGTGAAACCATCTCAGCCTGGCCTTCACTGTCTGCATTCCTACTAGCATTCTGGTCTTCTGAACTCCTACCAGAGTCTCCTGTCAAATAAAGCTCTTCTTTGAACACTCTATGACTTTTTTAGTCAGTATCTACAAACCTTTCCAGTATCTCCTGCAAATCATTTCCAAAAGGTTTTCTAAATCATGTGGTCAGTTTTAGTTACTGCAATTGCTCCACTTGGACACCAATTTTCAATTATAGTAGCTTCTTCGTCACTGAGACACAATACCTGATAATTCTACAATACTTGATAATTCCGGCTTCCCCAAACCTGATAACTCCATGATACCTGATAACCCCAGGTTTATTTGGTTCATGGTTTCCGGGGATTCAGTCTATGATCAGCTGGCTCTGAGGCAGACACATCACAGTGGAAGGGCAGTGTTGCTTAGCTCATTCTGGCCAGGAATCAGAGCAGGGGAAAAGCACCAGAGAGGAAAGGTATGGAAACAGATATAGACCTCAAGATCATGTCACAATGACACACCCAGAAGTGTTTTCTATCAGATCCCAGGGCAATACTCAAAGCCAATCTAGTCAGCACCCCACCAAGAGTATCACTCTGGCACATACAGTGCACTCAAAATAACTAACCCTTTTTATTTTTTCTTTAGTAGTAGACATTAGGTTACAAAATCTTTACTTTTTTGGAGTTTGGAGGCCTGGTCTCAGTAAATCATATTTTTCTGCATAAAATCATTATAGCAAGTTAACACAAATGTTTGTCTTTAATGTTGTTTTGCTGAGAAATTTCAGTGCAAAATGTTTAGGTGGCTTTCCAAAGTTCCTCTTTCCAAAGTAACTTGCCGAGTAAGGGGCCACAGACACGATGCCGTTCCACAACATGCGACTGTATCACTTGTCATAGGATCCTTAGTCTGTGTAATTACACTCTCTGCTGTTCACGCAGTGACAGAGTTGCCTAACAAAGCAATTCTCGGCACACACCCGTCATTAAGCAACCTATGACATAGTCTGAAACAGAAGTGTGTCAACACCCAGCTCGGGATATTTCAAAGATTTTGGCTGAAGTGAATGAGCTGAGGTTCTGCTCACTTGTGGAATCCCTCTAGGCCAGCAGCCTCAGCCCCACCTCACTGCCCTTTGGTAGCATTCCTTCATGCCATCGGACTCCAGGCCCCTAAACAATCATTTTGTCTTTGCAGGTGTAAATATGGTTCTGAGCCAGGTACACAAAAGACTAGAGAATCTGTGAAGGGGAAAAGTTAAAATCCTGATATTTTTCCCTTGCCATCTTTCTGTATTGAAATACTAAATTCACCACCAAAAAAAGTTACACTTTTCGAGGTCTTCTGGCATGAGAACACCCTAAAAATAGTTCAGGAACAGGTAACTGTGAATGCTATGCCAGAGAGTCTGGGCTGCCTTTTAGCAGAAATTTATGCATCTGTTCTCAGTGTTCGCAAACACTCCCACCCCTTGGGAAGAGACTATGCAGGTTTCACTCTCATTCAAGGATGGGGGCCAGCTGAACCCAAATCACATACCAAGTTGGCGGAAGACTGGAAATGGACTCCAGGAAGCCTCGGGTCAAGCTGCCTCTTCTGGCTTCTTAAAAATAGCATTCTCCCCTGAGCCTTGCACGTGAGGAAAGTAGCTCCAGTGATGGATTTGAGAGTCATTTTAAAAATCCAAATGAGGAAAACATTCCCAGTCCAAATTAACTTGTGTGTGCATGCGTGCATGCTTGCGTGCATGCGTGCATGGGGTGGGGGGCAAGGACAGACCGCAGTAACCATGCTTGGTGGGATGGTGGGGGAAGTGGACGTTTATAGAGCACACCCAAATGCAGGGTGCAGAGAGGAAGTAATTGAGTGAACATGACCCCACAGTGTACGCTCTCCTTAGAACAGATAAAGAGGAATCCAAAGCCCTGTGATCCAACTGCTAGGCTTCTGTCCTATCCTTTGAGTTGTAACATCCTGGAACTTACAATAGTCACCTTGTCACCAGATGGTCACCAGGCCATCCTGGCTGGTTGGGTGGGGTCTGCAGGGAGGTCCTGCAAAGCCCTCTTGGTGTGGAGAGGAAGGGAGGTGGAAGCTGAGTGGTGGGAGCCTCCTTCGTACTCACTGGCTTTTCGGCCTGTGCTCTGCTTTCTCCGGCACAAGATCTGGGTGTGATGCCCAAGATTCGGAGCCCTGGGAGGCTGTGAATCAGAGGCACTGGAAAGGGAGCCTCACTGTCATCCTCCAGAGCAGTCACTAAGCCTCGTCCCACTGGCCTCACCCAAAGGCCGAGTGCAGAGCTGCCCTTAGAGCCCTGCTAATTGGCCGAGCCTCTGACCTCCCTCTAGAGGCTCCGCACAGAAGGGACCAGAAGGCTAAGGCCCCTCTTAGTGTTACCCGAGGGTGTGAACTCGTCCACCATGATGCCCCTGGGGAGGTGGGAATTCATCCAATTAAGCAATTAGACTTATTCAAACAATGCAACCATCAAGAGCAGAGGGAGTCCCTGCTGGCCTTGGAAGAAGAGCCTTGTTTTTGTTGAGAGGGGAGAGGAGAGAAGAGAGGGGAGGCACAGAGAATTCTCCCAGAATCTATATCATGGCCCCTGGAGAAGCAGAACATCAGAGGATTACTGGTCTCTGTCCTCCCTGAATGTATGGGGTTGCTTCTCCCTCCCTAGTCTCTCCTAGCTGTCATCCTCTTTGTGTCCCCTCCATGTCTCCACAGACCCCTTCTTCCTGAGCTGTGCACAGTCTCAGAATCAAACCTATTCTCCTGGTTCCAGTGCACCCGCCAGCCCTGCTATGTCCCATACCACAGGCTACACACACTCATCCTTGGCCATGCAACTCCCGTATGAAAATCCCAGCCCAGTCTCCAGCACCTCTCAAGGTACAATCTTCTGGGGTCCTTCAAGACTAGTATTTGAGGGGCTGGGGATTTAGCTCAGTGGCATAAGTGCCTGCCTTGCAAGCAGGCAGTCGTGAGTTCTTTCCCTGGTACCGATAAAAAAAAAAAAAAAGACTAGTATTTGGCCCTTGGCAAACAAACACCCACGGACACTCAAGTCCTTACCCAGTGTGCTGTATATTTGCGTATAATCTTCTCACGTCCTCCTCTATGCTATAAATCAGCTCTAGATCACTTCTATCTATTACAGTGTAAATGCAATGTAAATGGTACTAAACTGTTTGGGAAATAATGAGGAGAAAAGAAGCCTATATTTAGTATAGTTGTAAACTGTTTTCTGAAATATTGGCCACAGTTGATTGAATCCACAAATGCTGAACCCATGGATAAGAAGGACTGACTGTAATTGTAAATGGCTACTTTATTTAGAAGTGCACTGAAAAAAAGCAGAGAAAAGTCCAAGGAAGAAGACCGGGGCCAGCTGGGCAGGATGGACTCCTCCCCACCCTGCTGCTTCAGGTCGGTCTCCCTTTTCAGAGGCACACTGCACAGTGGGAAGGTCCTGTGTCCCCATGCCAGCGCTTCCGAGTTCCAATCCTAGTCCCTCCCCATGTTTGCTGTAGGATCTCAATTTTTTCAGGCCAAGTGCTTTCATGTTTACTGTCAGTAAAATGCTCACAATTTTATTTCTTTCCCAGAGGTTTGGTGTGAAGATTGGACAAAATAACATAAGCAAAAGCTAGTTTTGTGTTGTCTGCAGCAGGGGCCAGGAGATGGTGGAAACCTGAGTAGGAATGGGTGCTCCTGCAGCCTGGATCCTGCTTTCTGATATCATGGTGCCTGAAAGGAGCCCACCTGGGAAAACAGCTCGAACCAGAGCTAGGGCAGGGAGAGCAAAGCATGGGACTAGGGTGTCTTCTAGCACCTGAAAGTTAGGATACATTCAACAGAAGATGGGGGTCATGGATGGACATAGCAGCTGAATCTCATGGGTTCCCAGCGACCAAATCTGCAGCAATTTAAATGATGACATGCATGTACATAATGAAGGCCTCTCACCATAAGACAGAACTGGGATCAACGGGTTTATGCTGACCACAGCTCAGACACTCCCTGGCTCACTTAGTAGGAACCACATCTCTTGGGGTCCCTCATAAATTGACGACACCGCAAATCAGACACTTATCAAATATACCCAGTCCACGAATGTCCTGTCTCAGCAGCACTGCAGGGGACAGGTTGTGTAATCTTGTGATGGCATGACTGACCGGGAGCTGCCCTGGCCAGCATCACTGGAGAGTACTGTACCAGATCCCACTGGCCCGAGAAGAGACAAACACTCAAGGTCCATGGTGTGGCTTCTACTCTGTGGACTCACTGTCGTCCTACTCAAATAATCATGATGTGCATCCCTTTAAGTCCGGAGTTCTCTGTAACTGAATAAATAAAGGGAGGGGAAGGGGATGCTCTTTGTTATGGTAGAACTCCAACTTAGGGACGTCTAGAGAAATATATATATATATATATATATATATATATACTCACACAAATATATTCACCTTTTGGCAAACACCACAGTAAAAACAGCTGCAGGCCACTCATTCATGCATGCTAAAGTCGGTGGGTGAAAGAGTGATGAAAAGCAGGATATTTAGAGGCTCAAAATCTGGTGCCCTAACATGCTCCTTGATTATAAAGGAAACAAAGTATAAAATGACAATGGAGACACCAGGGGTTCGTCACCAGCGGGCATGTTAGCTATGCAGCTCATCCACGTCCTGATACAGAGAAGGACACGGATCCCGCTTGCGGTCCCTGCAAACCAGGAAAACACAGAACTTTGTCATGAGGGAATGGAGGGCAAGCCCACCTGAGGGCTTCTCCATAGAACTCTCCAAAGGCACCCAAAGACCAAGGGCGCCCCCCAGGGTAAAGGAGGTCCGGAAGGGGTCCTGGCATCTGCCTGCTGCCTGGGATCCGGGCTCAGAGCCTGTCGGAGCAGAGCAGGGCCTGCAGATGGGTGACTGTGACCTGTCAAGCTCAAAGCGCTGCCTCTTCTTGGGGTTCCCTGGACACTCACCTTTGGGAAGCTGGGTGAAGAACGCGTGGAGATTTTGTGCTCTTTTTTTGCAACTCATTGGTACATTTAAATTACTTTAAAATTTAAAAGTTAAAACTTTTTTTAATGAGACCGGAAGACACAGTGGCTTGCAGTGCAACATACAGAAACACACTCAGGAATGGCGTCCACGGCTTAGGACTGTTCACGGGCAGAACTGACAGCTGGGGGAGCTGCCTGCCTGCTGTCCCTGAGCAGCCGGGCCTTGTCCTCGGCTGGGCAGGGCACGGAGGCAAAGCTGTTTTTCCGACTGCTTCCAGCTCCAAGGTTGCTGAGGGGCTGGCTCTGTGGAGGAGACAAATGCGCCTGGTTTGGGAAAGAATGGCCTTTTTTTCCACAAGAAAGAAAAAATGCACAAAAAGACAAATTCAAGGAGCACAATAAGTCTTCAACAGCCTGTTGCTCTCTGTCAAGCCATTGTGAAGCCCAGGCCGTTCAGGGCCACCGCCTGAAAAGAGACACAGCGTCCTCATTTCCTGGGCAATTCATCCGAAGCACATTGTTTCTGGGGACAGGAAAACCTGGGCTGGGAAGGGCACAGCCAGTGCACACCACACAGGTGTCCCTCAGCACAAAGAGGACATGGGGACAAGGGCCACCTCCACCCTGGCCACCCCACATCAGCAAAAGTCCAAGCCTCCAGTTGTCACCCCAATGCTAGCATCCAAGGGATGCCTGGAGTCTGAACCAAAAGGCACAGAGGGGGAAGGAGAGGGGTATTTCAGGAGCCATCTGAATTTGTAGGTTCTTTGCACTGACTTGAAGAGCCGGTCCCCTCTGAGAGCCCATCAGGAAGGACTCTGTGGTTCCCAGCTGCTCCCTTTGCGCACGTCCACCTCCTCCTCCAGAGTGCTATGATCCAGGAGGGAGGAAGCCCTTACAGCTCTGTGAGCCCATCTTAAAGTTCCATGGCCCAGTGACACTGGAGCTCCAAAGCCACCTCTCCCCCCACACCCTGTTCCAGCCACTCAGAAGAGCATAAGCCATCCCACTGGGAACACCTCCCGCCTCCCTCTGCCTCACTCACCCAGCGCTAGGATCCATCATCTGCATGGCTGTCTTCACCTCAGCCTGGGAGATCTTTGAAGGCAGGAGCTGGGCCAGTTCTATCTCTGTGCCCCCAGGATCGGTGGGAACTAGAAACATTTTCCAATCTGAAATGAGAGGCGTTTGCTAATGGGACGCATGAGCACTTCATGGTCGGTGCTCTGGGCGCACACACAAGTAGTTAAATTTATGTATTGATAGCTTATCGATTCTTTTCTCTGTTCCTCGGATGATGAGGCATTTGATGATGGAATGTTTATAAAATTTGACAAAAACACCATGCATAATAAAGAAATGTCTAATAAAGAGGAAATACTTCGCGTTTTAAAATGCCATTTATTGCTTTCTATAAACATACATCTGCTCTAATTTATTTTTCATTTTTTACCGGATGACTTTGCAGAAATAACAGCCTACAGTTTGCTGTAGCACCAATTCAATAAGAAGTAGATAGGACTGACGTTATTGACTTTAAAATACTCCCCCACAGTCAAGGGCTATGAAGCCTCATCCAACATGACCTGTGTATGTGACTCTGGGTAGCTGTATTTACGTAGTTGTTTATTGCTATGAGAGATGAATCTTCTAATTATATTATACATTAATATGTTTAGAAAAACAGGGTGGGTTTTTTTGGCAATCCACGACATGCAAACTTCATGGAATCCTGATGTCAGAATATTTTCCTAAAAGCACTGCTGTATTCAATCTCATTTCATATGTGAGAGAAAGAAACATACTGTCAGAGAGACACGGCTTCAGAGCAATGGTAAACCTCAGGCTAATGAAAACCTCAAATAATTTGAACTACAGTAAGTTGACCAATTAGCCAGTTTCAACCAAAACTCGCAGCAAGTCATCTTAGAGTGTAGACTCCACACCCTTCAGCACCAAAACAACCACGAGTCAGCTGCCAATCCAGCTGCATGCACATAGCCAGAGTGATTCTTCAAGAATCACAATGTCATTTAAAACAATTTCCGGTCTCACTAAGCGTCATCGCCATCTACCTACTGGTTCCCAGAGGAGATCCATGAGTGTTCTCTGTACTCATATCTAAGCGTCCTCCATGACTTGCTGGTACGAAGCCCACCATCTTCCTTGTCTGTTAGCTTCTGTCAGTTCACCATCATCCCCGGCCTGGCCATCATGTGTCCTACATCTATCTGCTTCTCCCCTAGTTCCGCTGCATGGGGTCCCCCCTGCCCGATGTCCATATGGACAGAAGGATGATTCCAATGCCATCTATCACTCTCACCTGTAAGACACAGAAACTTCCATTTGTGCTTGAAGCAAACTCTGCATTCTTGCAGGCTCCGCCCCCTTGCTTTCTCTTCTGCTTTCATTCAGCCGTTTGTTCGTTCATTTCTGGTGCGCTCACCCACTGTGCGTGTTACAGTGCCTGTTGTTTGAAACTGCATCAGGCAGGAAGGCTTATGAGAGGAAAGAGGCAGAAAGCTTCTGTTCTTGACAATGACACAGCCTCACAAGGGACCCGCACCTGCAGGGAAGTAAGTGGCTGATAACAAAGGCCATGACATATGCTTATGCACTTGGCCGTGGTGGCGGGAAGACGTGCTGTGTCTGGCGAGGTCGGCGATGGTGTGGCCAGAGAGGCAGTTTGGGGCTGGGGTGAGTAAGACACCAAGCTTGGTGCTAGAAGTTGGGGTGTTTTCTTGTTGGCAAAAGTCATCCAATAGGATGACTTATAATGAGGAGAAACGTCAGAACCAATGCACTTTTGTGCCACTGATTATCTCAAGGTCCTTTTTTGTCACTCATTTGCTAAAACCTCTTTGGTGAGACAGGAATTTGTTTTGCCAAAGTCCTTTCAGCTTTAACTCCTGTGGACTTTGGCTGGGTTTTGAAGCTGCTCGCCATGAGTCAGGAAGACTCTAAGTAGTCTGAGAATGGTGAAAAGAAAACTGAAAGATGGAATGTCCCAGGGTGACCTTGTCATTAGATTTTGTCAACGTGATCGATCGCACAAGTCCAGTGCAAACCGAAGTACTAAATTAGACTTGAAAAGAGGTCGCAGTTCTTGTTCTTACAGGGACCGTGACTGCACACCTGTGCCAACTTAACATGTCGCAGGCTAGTGTCACTTCCCCTGCCAAGGGAGGACACCGTGGCAGTGTTTGATAACTGATCTAATAGGGAGTCAGACACTCCTCTGTTGCCCTGAGTTCATTATGCCCTATCACCTTAATAAACGCCCTCATCCTCTGCTTATTCAGCTGTGGCCTGGTTCTCTGACTTGAATTGCTTGGGACAGCTGGGTCTCTCATGAGTGACTTGTCGAGTTATATTATGATACCTGACCTACTTTTTACAGGTCTCAGACTGCGGTGAAAGCCACACAAACCCCACACATGTCCTCAGGATGTCTGGCTGGGGGTAGTTCAGGCTCAGAGCCCAGGAAGAGACCTCCAGGATCAGCTGTCCCAACCTTCACCTCTTCCTACCATCCATGAATGTCACACAGCTGCCACGTCATGGAACAGTGGCTGGGTGACGGAAGCCACGTGCCCCTGGAAGGGGCAATTTCTTACTTCCCCATTTAGTCACTCAACAAGTACTTGGTGATAACTGATTCTGCACCCAGCTCTGCTCAGGTATTGGCACATAGCAGGGACTAAGTAGGCACTGTCCATGCCAGACTGGGCAATGGCTGAGGTCGTTGGCCCCCGGGTTGGCTGTAAAATCACAAACAGGAATCATACTTCACAAGAAGAGTAGGAACACCCAGGACCACACCCAGCCTGGGGTGCCCCAGATGTCCTGCTGAAGAAGAGCTCAAGCATGAGCTGGACTGAGGCCAGGGGCTGGACAGGAGGACGTGTGGCGGAGGAGGAGGTGTGAGAGCTAATCCAGAGGAGAGCAGAACCTGAAGGCTGTGTGACAGGCTGCACAGCAGCACCCATAAGCACTGGTCCTCCAGGCCCCTGAGTCCTGTGGCCACACAGATTTCTCAATCAGAACAGTGATCACAGCAAGAAAATGGCCTGATAAGCGTGACCTGCAGCAAGCATTTTGGCCACGTTATTACTGGGACGTGTGGTGTTCCCCTTCCCTCGTAGTGCCGGAGACTCTGCGTATCTGCCGGCAGACTCTGCCGTGTGTGAGCCCCCATGTGGTCCCTTAGTCCCTGGGCTGTGTGGAGAGAGTTGTCGTCATCGCAGAGCCCTGCATTTTGTTACTCATCCATGTTCCCACTTACCTCCAGCCGGCCGAGCTGCTCTCCACTCCGCGTGCTCAGAGCCTGCAGAACAGGTGGTTTTATGGGAAGCCCTGTTGGAAACCATCAGGTTGTTTCAGTCTCAAAAAACTCCTGGACACCTCTGTTCCTGCTTGCTCTCAAGGACCTCAAGACGAAGGTCACAGGGGAGGCTTAGTGCCAGGTCTACCGAACGGAGATGTCTGGCTAGGTAGGAGTCTTAGGAAAAGGTAACGGTGAATTTCTTGTAACCCAGTGTCTAGATGCTCCCTGAACCCCCTTCTCCATGTGGTCACAACCTATCCAAGGCAGCCACTCAGGGACATCTCCGCATACATGTCACCATCTGGGGGTGTTTGTGACCCTGGGGTGGTGAGCGTGTACACAGAGGGAGGCAAGCAGAAGAGATGGGAAAGGAGAACAGTGTAGTGGAAAAGCACTCAGGAACCACCAAAAGCATTTGCATCTGCCTGTTGTGCATTCCAGGGAGTCACACAGCTGTAAGACACACAGATTTGGGCTAGGGCCACCAGACAGGAGGAAGACATGCATGGGTGTTGGACAGCTCTTTCCAGGAAACAAAACTTCCATGGGTAAATAAACTACAAGACAAGTCAAGGACAAATTATAGCCACTCCAGATTTCAGCGTCTGGGCCTGATTTCCCTCACTGCACTCACCTTCATGTCTGCCTCCCTTCTCTAGATTTCCAGTTTTGTTTGGGTTTTCGTCCTCCTGGAAAGGCCAACAAGACATCCAAGATGCAGTTTTCGCCCTGTGCCCTCTGCTTTCTGCTATGGTCAGACTTGCTCACTGTATGCATTTCACGGTGCCTGCTTAGGCATCTGTCTTCCCCAGCCCACAGAGCTCTCTGAAGACAAAGAGGAAGTTGTTCGTGTTACCACCTGGGCCCTTCCTGCAAGCCAGGTGAGGATTGCTGCTAGGAGCTCAGAGGAGGGCAGTGGTGATATTGACAGAAAGGATGAACTGATGTTGCACATGATGTTTGTTATGATATGGGATCTCATTGCAGAGAAAACGCCGAAATAACTCTACACTAACCAGATTATCTTCGATGGGTTTATCAGGAATTATATAATTTGTTTGTTCAACAAATATTTACCAAGCAAGGGTTACAACCTGTGACTATGCCGAGGCAATATAAAAAATAAATCATGTGAGACAGGCTGAGGGGTATACAGGAGCAGTGGAGAATGCAGGAAGGAAATAACCTTGCAAGATTTCCTTTGGAAAGTGACCCTCCACGTGAGTCCGCAAGTACAGCCAGAAACCACGTACTGAGGACATTTTTAAAGACAAAACTGACAACACTCGGATTGCAGTGTGAGGGAGCCAGCTCATCTTACTTCCGCTAGTGGTTCTCTTGTAAGCCAAGCATTCTGCAGAACTGGCATCCTGCAATATTTTTATAAACATGAATTTTAGAAATGAGCATGCATGTGATCACTTTAGGTTAAAAGTCCAGATTTCTGGGCTCCACGATAGAGCTTCTTCTCTGGAATTCCAGAACCAAGCCCAGAAGCCACATCCAGGGTGCCCTGGAGCACACTTTGGGAAACACAGCCTCAAAGACCATGCCGTGGCATTTCCTTATTGCAGGAATGACGACACAGAGCCTCAGGTCCTCCATGGAAATTGCCTGAGTTCACATTGTGCTTATGAGCATATCCGGGGCTCTGCCCTGAAATTTCCAGCTCAAACCCCTGTTCAAACAGCAATAAGGCAGTTTGCACTGTGACCTGGTTCTCCTTTCTCTGTGGAGCAGATGAAGAAGCTGTTTCCTTGGAGAAATGAATAAATCTGTATTTACAAAACCCAACATGAAGAGCCTCATCCACCTTCTATAAGCTCCAAAGAAAGTGCCCTTGGGAGACGACCTACATTGAAGCAATGCATGCATTCATACCTTCCATGATGTACAATCGACGTGGCCACCTGTCCCCTGGGAGTTCCACTCTGCATAGCAAGAGACTACCGGAACCTGAGGAAGAGACAGGCAGCGTGCAATCCATACATGCACGACGCCAAAACTCACACTCATCCGTGGGGAAGAAATCCAAAGGTACCCAATCAGCCCATAGTCACAGTGCTGGGGACACGGGGCCTGCAAGTCAGAGAAATCACAGAATGCGAAGGATTTACATGCGTGTTTTGGAACCATTTAGTTCCCGGAGCACAGTCTCTGCCGAATTACAGGCGCTGCTTATCTGTAAATTGGGCACAGCGCCCATCGTCTGCCTGTAGGTCTCAGCAGAGGAGGGGCTAGGGTACTTTGGAGTCAGCTGGTCACTGAGATAGAAAAATGAATTGTCACAGTAGATCCCAGCCACTCTAGGCTCCTCCTTAAAGCCAGAAATGCTCACTAATTTCACTTGATGCTGGTACTTTTAAATCGAGGGCCCCATTTTTATGAACTGTTGTTCGCTCTGAGCATTTTATTGTCACTCTGTTACCTAATTCTCAAGCTTATGCCCCTCAAGGTTGGCTCTGCTCTTTCCACATTTTACTGATAGAAGAACCCAGCTGGGAAAGGTGACTGGCTGGCCGTGATGTCACAGGGACCGTGCGTATCAGTCAGAAATCCAGTCCGGATCTGGGAAGCATCAAGCTCTACCCGTCCATATTTCTGCTGATTTTTCTTAACTCTCATGGCTCTGTCCCAATAAAAAAGATGTGTGTCCAAGAGACCCAGCACCCTCGCGCATATTACTGCCCATTCCTGGAAGTGGACCTCGCCAAGCACGGAGCACACAGAGCAGGCAGTCACCAGGAGGCTGAGTCAGGGGGAGCTCTGGGACTGCGGTACAGGAAGCAAGACGTTGGAGTATTTTATAGACAGGCAATAAATGCCCTATATAGGATTGGCATACATAGGATTATATGTGTATAAGCATCCATACAAAACATTAATATCTAATTACAGAATATAAAAACACATGTAGGTGTACCCCATAAGTTCGGTTTTTAAGAGACAGGCTATCATGTTTTTGCTTCTGTGATAGTACTGAATATAACAGCCAGTGAATGTATGGCTTTTACACGGGTCGTCCCCATGCAGGACGGTACCCTAGGTAAAGCGTAGTGGGCTCTCCGTATGTCCCTGTGAGCACCAGCAGGCCATGGGGGGAGGAGTCTGTCTTGGTGGCCTGCAGTTCCCAGAGCAGAAGTTCCTGCCTCACCTTCTGGTCCTCTACCACCACAGGGCTGTGACCCGAGGTAGGTGCCATCCTGTGTGACGCCCCTGAGATGGCAGGGCTGTCTCATTACTGCAGCTCCGAGCACCTCTCCAGATAATGCAGTCTCCTATGGTTGGTTTTTTGTTTTTGTTTCTGTGTGGTACCAGGGTTTGAGCTTACAACCTCACGGTTGCCAAGCAGGCACTTACATCACCAAGCTAAACCCCCAGTTTGTGTGCTTGGTTTTGCCAATAAAGAAATGGACTTGCTCAAACCTTGGGCCTGGGAACACAGAACCCAGCCTGACAAGCTGTCCCCAAGGCTCAGCCCACCACACGCAGCCACTCTGCCCATACATGTTGCCTGCCTGACCCTGCTCAGGTGACCAAGAGGTGCCACAAACACTGCCATCCTTCAGGGACTCCTGGAGCTCTGTGGCACAGAGGAAAGGAGCCAGGGTAAGGGTTGCCAAGGTCCTACTGGGCCTGTGATTACACAGAGCCACACTAGTGTGTCCCCTCCCTCCATCTCCGGCCAGCCATGGATGGGTGAGTCCCAGCTGGACCCCAGCCACAAAGAATTCCAGTGGCATTGGACATGGCTCAGGGAAAGCTGGACGCCTGGCAGGGACATGTCCCTGGGAACCACAGAGACCAATTTCTTGGAAGGACATGCTGTGTTGTGATTCCAGAGACAGGAATGGATCTGTGTTTGTGCGTGTGCATGTGTGTGCACATGTGAGCACACACAGTCAGCCGTAAGCATCACTGTACATGTACATACATCAGTGTCTGTGTGTGTGTGTGTGAACGTTATATCGCTATCAGCATACAGAACCTTGGAAGTGTGTGTGCGTGCACACACATGTATAGTATGCATTCTACTTCATAGACACATATGTGGTGTATGTAAAACACTGCATGGGCCCGTGTCTTCCTGTAGTTGTGTGTCTCTATAAACATATGCATGCAAGGTATTAAAAGCACCTTCCGGCAAGCACAAACCCATCCCATTTCTCTCACAGTTTTGAGAGTCACCGTCACCAAAACTCCATGTGAAAGTAGAGCTCGGGACCTCAAATAAACACCAGCGTGCCATCCATACAGTGGCTGGTGTGGGACTCACTCAGGAACATAGCAACTCAACAGCGTGCCCTGGTCTCCCCTTCGTCTGTGGGGGAACTGGGCAGGAGGATGCCCAGGGCTGCCAGGAGTGGCAGTGCGCCCCCGGCCCACGCTCCCCGGCCACCCAGGTCTGGTCTCCACACAGCTGATAGATATGTTTTGACAAGTTCTATTAAGTACAAAGACGGCCACAGGGCAACATGTGGAGTTGATAGAGAGCGAGGCGGGGAGGCAGATCGCAGTGTGAGGGCTGCCAACGCTGACGGAATTGGCCGCAGTGAAATGCGTGCGTGCCCCTCGTCATCCGCTACCAAATTTCAGCGAGGGTCTTGGCACCCACGATGCTGAGGAGGGTGAGCCTCCCCTCGGTTTTCTATTTCTGTCTGCTGATTGCCAGCAAATCAAGGATTTTGCAGACGTCTAAGTGGCTGCCTTTATTTACGCAGAATTGCCATTAGGTGCCAAGGGAAGAAGCCCATCCTTGTCATTGGTGTGGACCATAGTCCCGCCCCGAACCCTCCCAGGGCCTGGGAGCAGAGCTGGCAGCAGTACCTGGGCCGACTGCTCTGGCCTCTCTCACCGCCTCAAGTGCGGCTGCGTCACCCTCCAGAGCCCTCCTAAACAAGGTTTGGCAGCAGCGAAAACAAACACTATTTTACAACATCTTTGGATGCACTTCCAAAATGCAAAAGCAATTAATCAGTGGTCTCCCTGAGACCTTGCTCAATGTGGCTGCTGCCTCTGACACGGAGCTCGGCTTTGATGGGAGCCCAAGGAGGAGGGCCCAGAAAGTGGTAATGGGCTTCAATTATTTATTTGTTTAGAAGACTGGGGAGTAGAACTTAAGCTGTACGCACATAGATAATCCATCTAAGGCCCTCCCAGCAGTGAGGTCTTTAGCTCCCTGCCTGAGCGTTCTGCTCGGAAAGGGATGGGTATTTTCACCAGGTCTGGCATGGAGCCAAAGGCTTCCTGTGTGGGGTGTGCGTGTATGTGTGTGCATATTTAAGCAAACTGTATTACAGATATCTGGCTATCTTTGAGTCTTATATAAAAACTATTTCTAATTACTGCATGTCCAGGCTGTACTGCTGGTTTCTAACTGGATAGGATTTCTGTGTGCTGGATTTTCATGTAATTTTATGAGAAATCGTAACCTCTGAGAGAGTCTATCATTTAACAATGAATTCCCATGACACAATGTAAGCATCTCAATAACTGATTAGAGGAAAGAATGTCACTGGTAGCCTAAGTTAGCCTCACCAGTGAACTTTGCCCCCAGCATTTTGTTATAGATGTGAAAATATCTTGATGGATCTCCCATGCCAGGAAATTGACAGCTGCACACATAGTGTCCTTCTGTGGGCTGATAGTACAAGTAGTGGTCAGAATATTTGCTCTTCTGGACAGAAGGAAGGAAACCATAAACATCCAATTATATACAGGACTTCCCTGAGAAATAAACTATTTTCAGGAAAAATAGTAAGGTATTTTACTCCAAATTTGCATAGCCTTTTATAACTAGAATTCTTTTCTTTTAAGGCCTTTTTCATTGCATGTAAATCTCAAGATACTAGATGTGTTCTCTTCCTTCCCTGAATGCGTATCACAGCTGATTCATAGCCATTTTCCTTTGAAGGACTTTTGCTCCTTTTCATTTCTTACCACTTGTTTTGAATGGTAATACCTTGAGACAAAGGCCCAGGTTTTGATGATTCTATTGTTATGACGTTGTACTCTGTCCATATTTAGTGCTTAGTAAATATTCCTTGAATGGATAAATGGATAGAGGGATGGATGGATGGATGGTGGATGGGTGGGTGAATGAATGGATGAATACTGAATAGGTAGATGGATGGATAATGGATGATTGAATTGATGAATAGATAAGGAAAAACTTTGTTGTCATTCTACATATATATATCAATGTCCCAGAATGGTAACCTTATCTGATAGAGACTTTGATATCTCCCTTTGAGATTAAATGGTGTTTCCCTCACATCCATGTCCACCTGAAACTTCACAAGGTGACCTTATTTGGAAATGGGGTCTTTGAAGAGACAATTAGTTATTTTAAAGTAAGGTCGGACTGGACTTAAGGTATCCGCACAGGAAGAGACACCCCAAGGAGAATGCCCTGTGAAAAGGGAGCCAGGAAGCACCAAGAATCACCAGCAACCACGAAAAGCAAAGGAAAAGTGAAAGAAAAAAAAAGGAACACAACCATAAAAATCCCCCCGCCCCGTGCACCTTCAAGAGAGAGAATGTCCCTGCCAACACCTCGATTTCAGATTCTGGCCTCTGAAACTGCGGAAAGTAAATCTTGGGTGTCTCATGGCACCAAACTATATCATTATTAGAAAACACACTCTCTCCAACTGCCCATCCCGCCATGAGATGCCTCGCTGTGTCCAGCTGGGCCTTCACCAAGGGTCTAAAACAGGAGTGAGTGCCCCGTGACAGGGCAGCCAGCGCCTCGTCCAGCTGAGAGAGGCCAGAGCTCTGCGGTGATCTCCAAATCCCCAAGAGCTGATGTTCCAAAGCCAGGAAGGAGGAAGAAGCAGGGCGAGGGCAAAAACTCATCATAATAATAATCCTAGGAAATAGTGAGAGGACCAGCCTGGGATGCGTACTGAGGACCCGAGTCACAAGATGAGGCTCACAGTGATGGGCCAAGCCAAAGCTGGCTGGATCCCACAGGCTGGGGACGGTCCGCACCATGGAAGGTTCAGGCTCTTGGCCACTGCCCTTCAGACGAGGGTGGAGAAGCTTGGAGAGGTGACCAGGGACAAACCGAGAGAATCCCCACACTGTCTCCAACTCAAATTCCACCTCGACATTTTCCTTTCTAAGGATTTGGCCACCTCTTGGTTTTTCCCTGTTATACTTTCTTTCAAATAAAACCTCAATCAAAGGCTACAGTTTAAGTTCTTCCAAATAATCCGTAAGTGATGTACAATTGGGGAAAATGCCGTCAGGAATTCACATTTCTGCAATTTGTGAGCTCTGGGCAACGTAAGTAAGATATTAAAGCGCGGTGACCACAAAACCCCACTCATGCGCACTAATTATTTGGAAGGCCTTCTGAGCGAATGGCAAGAAGACATGGAGCTAGAAATTTTTTCTAAATAAATCTGATTTTATTTCCTTCCAGGCACTAAACAGAAGTAGGCCAGCATATAGTTAAGTAGTAGCCCTCAGAGGATGAAAATTAATGAATAGATAAGAATGGCTTGGCTCGTAATTAGTCCACCGTTTGTTTGTACGTCAGAGGGTGCTTGGGAGGTGCTTGAAGGTGCTTGAGAGTAGTATGTGTTCTGAAGGAACCTCGTTATTCCTCTAGAAGGGTGCTTATAGCGCTGAATTCCTTAGCGTGGCCACTGCCTCTGTGTGGCCTCCACTCTGCTTAGCCCAGGGCTCCATGATAGGTGTGCACTGGAAAGAGGTGCACAAGCCTTGGTGTGCAAGCCAGCGTGTGAGGGCACATCTACACAGCACAGAGCTTAGGAATGGACTCTAGGCCTTTGCGGGACACTCCGTCACCCAGGGCCCTGGCTGTCAGGTGTGTGGTGCTGGCTTATGTCAGTCACTGGCACCATTAGTCACTCCTCATGATCCTAAATCAACACCGTCTGCACAGATGAGTACGCTGTCAGCTTCTTTCCTTCCCACAACACACGCTGTGTGGAGGGCAAAGGGTGGGCCTCGGACTCTAACCTCCCTGCCAGCTGTGCTCCTTGGCAAATCACTGAACCCCCGGCTCGCCCTGCTCTCCTTCCAGCTGAGGAAACTTAGTAGAATGCTGTGTATGTTATGCTCTTCATATACAAATTTAAAACAAAAACTATCATGGTCTGAATCCTGGTTTTACTTCTAGCAAAAGATGTTTTGCTTTAATCATGTCTTTTTTTCTCTTAATTTTCTATGTATACAGTGGAATTGGAAAAATAAGTGCTTCCAAGCCATGTCCCGGCTTCACACAGTGCCTAGCACACACGTGCTTGGCAAGTGCCAGACAGGGATGGTATAGCCACCAAGGACAGACACAGGCATTCTCAGTGGTGTAGCTCATGTGGTAAAATGTGGGAAGAAACCTCGTCCCTTACTCTGAGGATGGGCAGTCTGGGGCCAGTGATACAGATCACAGAGTACTATGAAGTAGTTAAAGCCAACAGATTAGACATTCGCAAAGAAATGCGTGTGCATGTGTATGTGTATGTGTGTGTGCACGTGTGTGTGTGTGTGTGTGTGTGTGCGTGCTTTACTGGAGAATAAACCCAAGACATGAATTATATCCATAACCCCTTTTTCATTTCTTATTTTGAGACAGGGACTCACTATATTTTCCAGGTTGGACTCAGATCTGCAGTCCTCCTGCCTCAGCCTCCCACAGTGCTGGGATTACAGGTGTGTGTCACCACACCTGTCTGAGAACCACACCTTCAAACACTAGTGAAAAAAAGGATAAAACAGACTAGACCTTAAAATGTAGCATTTATTAAACCAAAACATACAAAGGGAAGAACTCACCGAGTACACACTGGAGCTGGGTGGGTAGAAGTTAAAAGTTAAAAGACTAAAGGGTGAACCAGAGAAAGGCCCCAGAGATCTGGCCACAGGCATGGCCGAACCCAGGAGCCTGCACAAAGAACCAATTCGCCCGCCCTCTTGGTCAGCACCTTCCTCCAGCATGAGCCAGGAGGAGACCCTGTAGTGTCTCTTGAACCTACCGGTGCTCGGGCTTGGAATCAAATATCCCAACACCTCCCCCCCTCCCCGTTAGCAACTGGGGACAGAGGTCTGAGCATCTCTTGGCAGGGTGATTGTATGCCACATAGCAAACATCGGGGGTCTCCTCTATCTTCTCTTTGAAAGCAAGTGTTATTTTCAGTTTTGTTTCATTATGATTATTTGTTTTGCTCTACTCAATATTCTCTTTTCATTGATTTTATAATGTTCTGTCTTTGGTTTGATTTTGCTATACTTAATTGACTAGACAACTATTGTGAAGATAATGAGCTATAGGATGGTATCTATTACTGTTATCCCGGTAACCTGTTGTGTCAAATTCACTGCACTGTCTCAATTGGCTTTGTACTGTCTTGTTCTGTTGTATTTCTACTACCTTAAAAAAAAACCAGAATTATATAAGGTGATTAATTGCTACTGTAAATAAGAGAGGAAAAGAAAGTGCTCTAAAGGATATAATTGCATGTATGTTTAAGTGTACAAGATGAATGACCATATTACCCTATTTGTGTTATATCATGGAGCAGAACTGTTGACAGTCTCATTGCTTGAATGTGTACTTTGTATGTTTTAACTTTGTAACTTGAACAACTATTTCCAAGATGACAGTATGTAAGTTATCAAGTAATGACTTCTCAGTATTTTTTGTTCTTTTCTTTTTTTTTTCTTTTTCCCCTTGGAATCTTGTATTGTTTCTACCCCTTTTTCTATTTTGTTTGTTTTGTTTTGTTTTGTTTTTAAATAAAATTTTTAAAAAATGGAAATAACAACAAAACAGATCAGTAAAGTACTGAGCAAGCTGAAACATGATATAACTAAACAGATAATGGACTTAAAAAGCAAAAGGAGGAAAAGAAAGTGCTCTAAAGGATATAACTACATGTATGTTTAAGTGTGTAGGGTTGATAACCTGTATTACTAAGTTTTTGTTGGATCATTGAACAGAACTGTTTGCAACCTCGCTGTTTGAATGTCCACTTTGTATGCTTTAATTTTGTAACATGAACAACTATTTCTAAGAAGACAATATATAATGTATCAACTAGTGATTTCTTACTGGTTTGTTTTTGAAATTCTGTATTATTTCCACCCTTTTTTCTGTTTTGCTTTTTTTCTCTTTAAATAAAATTTAAAAAAAAAGACTAAAGGGTGACACTTGTCACATGTCATAGGTATGATGAAGTTACGCTACCTTCAGAGTGCAATTGAGAAATACAACGTGATATGGTGAAGACTCAGTAATTGTCAGTGTTACAGCACCTGGGGAGTCCAGTTTCTGGGAAACTTTTTTTTCCTTCAAAAGTCATTCCCTATGTCAGTGTTTTAAAGCTGTTTTAACTGCCTCAAACTGGTGGCATAAAACACCAGAAATGTGGGCTCCGAAAGTTCTGGAGAGCAGAACTCAGGATGTGGGTGTGGGTGGCTGCGCCCCTGCTGAGTCTCCAGCAGCCGGCCTGCTCCTTCCCTCTCCCCATCCTGGCAGATGCCGCTTGTCCTGTCTCCCAAGACCTCTGCTCTTCTTTCCTATCTGGGGTCCCTGTCCACTCTGCTCTCATTAATGACTTCTGTCATTGAACTATGGAATCACCTCTCAGATGATCTGGGGACTCCTGCCTCAGAATCCTTAATCTCACCTGCAAAGACATGCTGTCCCAATAAGACTGCATTCATAGGTCATGGAAATTCAGCCAGTGATGCTGTTTCATGGGGTCCCAAAATGAAACAAATCAGGTCCCCGGTGCCCATGCAATCCCTCCCTCCTTTTCAGAGCTGTCCTCCTTCAAAAGCTCAGGAAATCCCCAGGGCACATGTCCAGCCCTCAGAACTGAGCCGGGTCTTTCCCCTCCTGCTCCCCCTGAGGCTGGACAGGGCAGAAGCCCGAACCTCACCAGTGTGCTGCGACGTACCCCCATGCGTTTGTTGGGCCAGCCTAGGCCCCAGCACTTGCTGTCACCTCAGAGACCAAAATGACTTTCTCAGTCTCCACCTGGCCCTGACTCACACTGTCAACACCCCTAGGACACTGTGCACTGGACTCCGCCCCAGGGCTCGGCAGATTCCTTCAAGGTTCTCCAGAGGCACGGTGAGCATGGGACTGTTTGACATGAGCTCCATGGTCACCAGGATCCACTTTGTTCCCAAGCGCAATGGCAGCAGTTAGCACCGGAGGGGCAGAGTAGGGTGGAGGGGACTCCCAGAGAGGTCTCTAGTGATGTGACCACATCACCTGAACTGTGACCACCACACCGGGATGACCAGTGGCCGACCCTCTCACCCCTCTGTATTTGTGTCAGGAAAAAGCACAGTGTCACCTTTTCCTCTACTTTCCGAGCACAGCCATCAGCACAGAGGATCCTCCAGACACCGGATGTCGGATGGGTCCCCACCAAGTGACAACTCTGCAGCCCAGACCCCAGCTGAGTGTCTGATCCACTTCCATCCTGAAGCTGTCCATCTGGAGGAGCTCAGATCTCACGGGTTGAGGACCCAGTCCCTAGACTGCCGCCCATCTTTAGATTCCAGTCCCAGTCCTGCAGTTATCTCCCTATGCTTCTGCCCCACACGCCGGAAATGCGGTGCCCTCAAGCCTTTCTCATGCTCCACCTACTTACTTGAGTGACTCAACTCCAAGAAACGCTTGTGTTACCAGTGCCTGATAAAGCCCACGACAAAGGATGGGCTGGGACAACACGCCTGCAAACCCATGCTTTGGGGGTTCACGGAGGGAGACCTTAGTGCACAGACATGGGTGTTCACAGCTGGGTGGGGGTGCCCTGCAAGAGCCGTCCACTCCCATTCTCCTGGGCCTCTCAAGCAGGATTTCATTGGCCACAGCATCGCTTAGGGCCTGTCTGGAATGGGCAGGGTTTAATGAGAAGATTAGCTCAGAGGATTTTTGATAGCCTGCTTCAAGATAGAAAGACGAGCCATGGGTAGTTTTGAAGACCTGACTTGGGAAAGGAGTTGTGAGAATATGGACTATGGTCCAAGATTTATGTGTGTGTGTGTGTGTGTGTGTGTGTGTGTGTGTATTCACATGTTATATATAATATCACGTATTTTAGTAAGACCTGGGAAGAAGAGATTAATAACAACACTCTCAACCACTCTTGAGTTTAAATTTTGCTCAACCTCTAACTAAACTATCTGCACCGGGCAAGTTGTTTAAATCCTCTCAGTTTATAAGCTTAATCCAGACTCTGTTACTTCCTGGAGAAGAAGGTTAATAGTACCTGTACATTAGGGCTTTTGAGGGTTGGCTGAATGAAGTATTTAGCATAATGAATTAGCATCCACAATCGATACAGACTTTAATCATTAGGTATTCATTTATCATCATCTACATACTGACATTTGAAAATATATTTTGCAAAAAGAGCACTTTGATGTGAAAGTGCTCATTCATTTAAAAATTTAAGCAACCTTGGTCACCTTTTTGAAGTGATCACTGAACTACTCAGAATTGTCACTCTGGCAGAACAAGGAAATTTGACTCTGTCAGTGAATTTTAGACGCACCTATGGCAACTTTTCCACCCCAAATGCAGGATGCCTGTGCTCAAATATAGATCTCCTTACCCAGACCTCATCATGATCCTCAGACTTCTGTTCATCTTGTTGGTTCAATCCTTGAGAAAGATTGCAATTCACAAGACTGATATGCACAAGTTCTCTTCCAGGAGAAGGAGAAATGGTTCCCTTCTTCAAAGGTCTCATGTTCTCCAGCCAAAATTGAGCTCTCCCTCTACTGGACAATTCAGTGAGGCACCTGCAAGACTGTAAACAGGTGAGGCAGAGGGAAGAGTGTCAGAAACCTGCCCTATTAAATCCCATACACAAGGGAAAAGCAGAAAATGTACGATGTCAATCACCCATCGCTTCCCACTCCTACACCTGCGTCCTCTCTGTTTAACAGTGACACTTGGAGGACAACTCAAGTTTATTTCTCCAACGTGTTGATCAGTTTATAACACACAAACACTTCTAAAAAGGTCAAGTGGGTCCTGAATTTAGATACAGCAGTGATTGTACTTTGTATCATGTCCTTCCACTCACAACCAGCTCAGAACATGCTAGAACATCTGCTTTCAATTTTGTATGCATTCCAGCTGGTATTTATGCCTCTGTGTTTTTAAATAATGTGCTGCTGTGGCTGCCGCTTCTCAAAATACTTTTTAGTGTTTGACATTATCTCTCTTACACCATCGTTTCTACGCACACATCTCACCTCCATACCACATGGGTTCATTCAGTATTGGCGATTCCCATTAACAGGCCAAAAATGACATTCACAAATACAGTAAGTCACTTACAATTATGTCTTCTGGGCAGCCTTTTTCTGATGCTTATAACTTCCTCATAGTTTCTGCTTTCTTGTTTTTTAATAGCTCCCAATAATTCAACCCAAACTTCTTGACATAACTATGAGTTTCCTGTCTGTATGGTCAAATCCATCAAAAGTCCACTAACACTATTTTTATTTTGTACGTGTTCATTTTCCTCTGCAATCCCGGCCCATTTCTTTCAAAAACTACTGCCCTCTCTCCACCTCAGAGCTCCTTCAGCTATGTCCTATACTGGATCTGCACCCTGCATTCCAATGTATCAAACTTTCTCTGGATTCCAACGTATTAAACTATCTCTATAGTAGAGCAAGTCCTCAAAAGATTCTGATTTGTACATTGTTACAGTTCTCCTGGGTATAGAATTCTAAGTTATTGTTTTCTGTCATAATTTTAAAATTATTTCTTCATTCTTTTTTATTAAGTTTATTGGTAAATTTTAGTTATACATAATGGTCACATACATTGTAGGAAATTTGTACCTGGACATGACATAATTTGATTCTTTTTTCTCCATTGCCCAACCCACCCTTCAATCCCTCTTCCCCTCTGTATTTACAAAAGCTTTGCTTCCATTTTTCCTTCTTTCTTGCATTTTTTCTTTTCCCCTTCACTCCCCCTATTTGAACATTCACTTCCCATTTGAACATTTTCTTCCTATTTCACAATATCTATTATACATTTTAGTCCTTATTTGCACTGTTGATTTCTCACACCAGGAAAGCAATGTGGTGTTTATATATTTGTGCCCAGTTTATTTCATACACTCATTTAAGAGTGTATCCACAAGGTGCATCTATTTAGTTAGAAATGTCTCGAGCTTATCCTTATTTAAGGCAGGAGTAGTACCCCATTGTATTAAAAACAACCCACATCTTTATCCATTCATCAGTTGATGGGCATTTGAGATGATTCCAAACCCTGTGCCACTGTAAACATGGTGTGCATATATCACATATATCACCATTTTCCTCTGCCATCGAAATACTTTTATTCGAAATACTTTCATTAAGAATCTCAGTGACATTCTAATTCCAATATTACAATATATAACTTGAGGTTTTCTAATTAGAAGTCTTATGGAAGCACGTTTTTTGAATTGCTAGAGGTTTAGAATTTCAGTTAGGCCTCCTGTCACAGTGCTCTGTAGGTAATGGATTTTTATGTCTAAAAGGTTATGCCCTTCCATGTTTAGGAAACACTGGTTTTATAAATTAGTTTCTCTTCTCTAGCACTTTTCTTATACCTTGAAAATTATACTAACTAAATGTTTGATCTTCTAGATTCCATCCTTTATAAGTATCCATATCTGTGCCTGTGTGTTGGTTTTACTTTCTAAAGAAATCTTTTCTTGGTGGTGGTGGGGAGAATGGGGGTTGAACCAGAGAGCTACAAAAAGCTAGGCAAGTGCTCCACTACTAGGCTGTATCCGCAGTCCTGTTATTTATTTAGGATCTTACTAAGTTTCCCAGGCTGGTATCATGCTTGCTATCCTTCTCCCTCATCCTGAGTAGCTGGACTCCTAGGCAGGCCCAGCTTTTAAGAACTTTTGTGTTGGTCCTTTTATTCACATGCCATAATATGTACTCATTTAAAGCGTGTGGTCAGTTTTGCTTGGATCACTGCATGCACTTAACTGAGAATACTGTGATAATCTCCAAAACAACCACCATGTGAAGCTCATAGCAGTCACTTCCCGTTCCCCGTACCCCAAGTCCTCGGCTACCTGGTGATTTCCTGATTATTCACTTATTCCAGGACTTTCATAGGCATGGATTCTCGACATGGGTGCCCTTTTATGATTGCTGTCTTTGATGGAACATGTTCCCAAGGTTTGGTTAGGTTATAGGAGCTCCCGCCCCTCTATGAGAAAACTCTACACGATTTTGTGGACATACCACATTCTGTTCATCCTTCACCAGTTGATGGGCGGCTGAGTTGTTTTCACTTCTTAGTAATTGTGAATAAAGTTACCTGGAGCACTTATGCACCAGTCTTTGTATAAATAAATTTTTTAATTCTCTTGGATATATCTCTAAGAGTTTAATTGATGGTTACATGGTAGCTGTATGCTTAACATTGGCAGAATGTCGAAAAATTTAAGAGGAAGCTGGGCTATTTTAAAGTCCCACCAGCTAAGCAGGAAAACTCTTATTGCTCCACATTCTCCACGCTACTTTTTATTTTGTCTTTTTAAAAAATTCCAGACATCCAATTTGACAAAAATAACATATCATTGTGTTTTTTACTTGTATGTTTTAATGATCTGGAACCTTTTGGCATTTATTGGCAATTTGTATGTCTTTGGAGAAGTTTGTTGATTTTTTATGAATCTTAAACTTTGTCTTTCAACCCTTCTATTGAACTATTAATACACAGCATTACAGTTTTCAATTTTAAGAGCTATTTCTGAACTCTATTAGGGAGATAATGGTTTTTCTTATAAACTTAATTATAATTTTATTATTAAGATTTCTACTCACTGCATTTACTTTCTCTATGCCCTTTTCCCTTTACATTTATTTCTGTCTTTAAAGTAAAATAATTTCCTAAGATGTTTATAAATCCCTGACTGCTAATTTTTACCTAGGAAGGAGGGCACCGAAAGTTGTTTGAAATTTTTGAGCATACAAGCAGTAAACTCGGGGCTTTCATTGTGGGGCTGTCGGGAAATGCTGGAAAGGCATGAACTGTAGCTCTATTTTCTTGGGCAAGTGAGTTCCCCAAGGGTTAATCTGCCAGATTTCTTCCCAGATAGGGAAAGTTTTCTTCCCAGGTTCGCTGTGGTCCAGCAGTTGAGAGAGAAAAGAATTGGGTCTCACCTCTGTAGAGAAGGCTGTCACTTAACATGTCCTCTTCTTTTTAGTTATGGTACCTGCCCCCTAGGACTGGACCTCAGCAATCCTGGGCTCTCTGGTTCCACTTTTTCAAAGACTAAACTTGTCTTCTCTGAGCATGGGTAAGAGATTAGGGTCTGGAGAGCAGAACAGCTCAGGAGACGGGGACGTCCGAGGGCCATTTACACAGTTACAACTGGGCTGCAATTTCCGACCCCCTCAGAAATGCTGGCCTTCGGGGACAACTGTTCCCTCGCATGTCTTTGTAATTCTTTTCTTCTTAAAGTAAGAATGTGCTTCAGTCTTACGCTCCTCTTCGCGTTACAGTGAGGTTCTACCTCTGACCACCTTCCTGCATCCGGGCCCCTCTTCACCGGCCTGCCGCTCTCCCTGGGATTAGAGCTCTGACTATTCATTTCTGGACTCTTATCCTGAGTTCATTAACTCTACGCATCACCTCCATGTCCTCGATCATGGAAGGGATGGATATACAACTATTACAATAAGAATTCCACACCATCAATCGCACAGTAGATCGCAAAGAACTTGACTATTAAAAACAATTATTATTATTTTTTTCATCACACAAAGCCAGGGGCACACACCATTTATCCAGCATTTCAAAGAATGGTTTCTCTGTGTAATCGATTAAGAAATGCATCATAATCTCTCGTTATCCTGCCTAACTCTGTCACAATTAGTCATCTCAGTAGAGGTGCCTACCAAAAAATAATGAAATGCATGTGTGTATTCATCTATCCTATCCATGCATCTACACATCTACTTACACATATGTATTTATATAGTTACACATATTACATATTTACATATATATGCAGGTGTATG
>PVJX010014819.1:0-43968 GCA_004027295.1 Dolichotis patagonum | reverse complement strand
AATACCCAGTGCTGATTCCATAATGTCATGATGTGAAGTCCAGCAAAACTATCACTTTTTGTTCAAAGTGATCTTAGCTTGCTTTGCCTTGTTTAAGTTCAACACACATGAAGGTATGGACAGCTGTTTTGAGGAGAATGCGAGACACCATGACAGCCATTCATGGCTTCCCTAATGTATGGTCTTGAAGACCTGTAATGCCCTCCTGGTCCTGCTCAGATCAATTCCATACTAGGTTGTTTCATATGAATTCCCTATATGTGACAATATGGACAACTATTTGGAAGAAAACAAGAGTCAATATGATAGACAGTGAATATCTCCAATTGTCTAGCTTTGAAATTTATGTCTTACATTGCTTTCTTATGATCCGCTTTGCTCCATTTTGTTGTGTTTAATTTTACCCTATTGATATAATTGCATGTATATTTGAGTGGGTAAGATAGATGACCATATTGTTGTTTTTGTCAGATCGTGGAACAGAACTGTTAACAGTCTCACTGTTTGAATGTCTACTTTACATGTTTTAACTTTGTAACTTGAACAACTATTTCCAAGAAGTCAGTATGTAATTAGTCAAGTAATAATTTCTTAGGTTTTATTGTTGTTGTTCTTTTCCTTTTTTCCTTGGAATACTGTATTGTTGCTACCCTTTTTCTGTTTTATTTTGTTTTGTTTTTTCCTCTTTAAATAAAATTATTAAAAAAAAAGAAAGAAATTTGTGGAAAAACTGATCTTATTGTGCTTGTAAGTGGCACATGGGGAGGGTTTCTCATTGCCTGTTCAAGGAGAGTGTATAAAAGACTTCAAGGCCCGTGTCCTTTTAATATCAGTTACTATTTGGAAAGGGAACACTGAGTCAACAGTAAGTGTAATGGGTCTGGCACGTCCACTTTCACATCAGCCACAGTGGGACATTTCACAGTGTTAAAGGGCGAAGATTGCTCCAGCAGATGTGGTCAGAGTGAGTGCATGTGGAACTATCTACAGAATTCTAAAAAGCACACTGTAAAAGTGAAAACACAAAGGAGGAAAGTGACCAGTCAAAAATCAGGTCTTTTAAAATTCTCACTTGGTAATTTAATTTACAGAGCAAAAATCTATAAAGCCAGAAAGTTTGACTAATTTTTTTTTTTACTAATAAGTTTCACTAATTTGATTTATTTGATGTTTATAAAACACTCCATCCAGCTGGTACCAAACAGGAATTTTTTTTGCAGTGCCCATAAAACATCTGCAAAGAGACTCACGTGCTGCCTACGACATTCACAAAACTAAAATTAAACCAATTGTATTCTCTATCCAGAACTGTACTTGAAAAAAACAACAATTTCCTAAAAGTCCTTGAAGCATAAGGAAAACACTTCTAAATAATTCATTCTCAAGGGAAAATAATTCTGAAAAGCAATTAGAAGCTATTTCAAACAAGTAGTCTAAGCCTGCATAATAGTTGCCACTCACTGTGCACCCAGATAAATGTATACTTTCAACTGCTCATATGGAAAATTTATTTAAAATAAATCGTGCTTTCAGGCTAAACCTAGGGCTCTGCACAGCTCACTGACCTGCACCCGTGAGGTTTGACCACTCTACTTTTCTGTATTCTCTGATTAGGACAAACATCTCTCTTTTGTTGTTTCTAGAAACGGCCTTGCTCCTTGTAGACATTGTTCCACAGGAATTTTAGAGTCAGCTCCTAAAGAATCCTAGTGGTAGGAGTTGTACTCCAAGTGGGGGCTCCCTGGCCACCTGTGGTCAGCAGGTGCCACACTGGGCATTGTGGATCAGGACAGGGACCCATCTGCAGCCTGGATCCTTGGGATGGGTCCAGGTGGTATCCATAGGCCTCCCTTCCTACAGAAGCTGGGTGCAGGTTTGTGTGGAGCAGACTCCAAAGCCCTGGCCAGATACCCAGCTCAGCCCTGCTCCAAGCTCTGTTTTCTTCTTGGCCCTGTGGGGTCCTGGTGCCAGCTCAGGAGGTGTTGGGGGAACTCAAGGGGCAGCCAGTCCTCTAAAGCTGTGTCATTTACTCACCAGCGCCTCCTCTTGCATGTTTGGAGTATTTCCATTTCCAGTGCCTGTCTGTGGCCCTGGATTCACTGTCAGGGCTTTCTGGAGTCTCTCTGGGGCACAGAGCTGTTGGCGCACTCCTGGGGTGCAGAACCCCAGGTCCTTTGCAGCTCCTGCAGAATTTGGGAAAAGACCAGAGGGAAGACACAGCACCTGAGGCACTTGGAAGGCTTAATAACTTTATTACACAGTGGTCTGATGGGAATCTCAGTTCCAAATCATTAGCCCTGGTTTGGGGAAAAACAGACACTTACATAGGTGTTAGAAGGAAATACAAAAGGCAGATAACAGGATATTCTGTAACTGATTACATACATTTGGTCACAGCTTGTCAGGCATTTTTACTTTGAGCAAGTTAACTGGAAATCTCTCTTATCATGCAGCAGAGAGGTTGAGAGCTAGGTTGAGCAGAAAGAATCAATCATTTTAGACCAAGCCAGTCCATCTCAAGGTGATAAAATCCTTGAAACAAGCTAACATAATGAGGGGCACTGATTGGTTGAGTTATACTTATGAGTTGCAGGAGGTACTGGAATGTCAAGGCTGGTTGAGTTTTGTTATTCTCTAATTATGGGATCAGGCTGCACTTCCCAGTCCCATCCTTGAATAGTGTCCAGCTATAAGGTTTTTTTTTTTTGTGCCGGAGATAGAACTCACGACCTCACATTTGTCAAGCAGGCACTTATACCGCTAAGCTAAAGCCCCAGCCCTGAGCTATAAGTTTTTAAATTGCCTTTACATTTAAAATTGCCATTATATAGCAATGGGGCCAGAGCTGGCCACTTGAGCCTTGCCCAGCTCGGCAGCAGTGTATATGATTTAGAGTGGGCCGTGAAGCTGTGAGCCAGGACTCTGCTGCCCGGGTCCCTGGCCCAGGTCCCTGGCCAGCTATACCCTATGCACCCCACCATCATCTCTCACGCCACCATCACCATCCCTCCCAAGCCCCACCTTGCTTGTACCCTCTGTCCACCCCATCCCCAGGACAGCTCGGCGCCCCCCCCCCAGAAGCTTTTGCATTCTCCTGGTCTAGAGGGAGTGAGTGCTCCATCTCTGAGGAACATGGAAGCAGCTCCTGGGTGATGCTGGGACTCCTGCAAGGGCTAGGAGCCATGCACAGAGCCTCTATATCCTCCACAGAGTCCTATATTTGGAGGCAGCCAGCTCTCCACCCCCAGTATCCACCCTGCCTGCTGGAGCTGCTGCAGGATTAAGGCAGAGGCCTACAGGGACACTGGGTAACGTGAGGAAGCTGTGTCACCATCCAGCACATGAGGGTCCTCTCACTGCTCTGTCTCCAGGGTTGGGGGTCTGAGGTTGCTGGGCGAGGTCTCACTTCACTCAGGGATAAGTCTTCTGGTTGCACTAACAACAGAAACAATGCTAGGATTCACCTGTGTATGCAATCTGTCACCCAGTGCTGAGCTATGGCAGGAGGTGGGGGTGGAAGGGGTTGAGCTTGGTGAGACCCAGGGCCAGTTTCAATCCCAGGGCCAGTGCTTGCACACAGTGCTCTCTGCCAGGGCCTGTGGGGAGTCCAGGGCACTTGGTCTTTGAAAGCCAGAGTTCCATTCACCTAGGAAGTGGTCAGTGGATGGTGGCCCTTAGTGTCATCAGAGTCTCTAGTGCCTCCCTGGGCCTGGGCAGCTGGTATCCTGAGCCTGGGTGGCTGGAGCCCTGTGAGGTAGACTGTGACCTGAGGAGGAACCC
This sequence comes from Dolichotis patagonum, assembly GCA_004027295.1. Classification (NCBI taxonomy): domain Eukaryota; kingdom Metazoa; phylum Chordata; class Mammalia; order Rodentia; family Caviidae; genus Dolichotis; species Dolichotis patagonum. The sequence goes on along the minus strand of PVJX010014819.1, from coordinate 40,188 downwards.
AACTATTATCAGCTTGGTCCCCATCATCAGTAAGTGCTATGCCAGAGTTGAAGCTGAATGGAACCACCAACCCTTCATGACTTTTGGTCCTTTCAGGGTACAGTGAGGTAGATAAAGAAAGGCTAATGGAGGTATAGTCAGGAAGAGTGTGGGAAAGGTTTTCAGTGGTGATGCAGAGGAAGGACAGGGAATATTTAAGGGCTTCCCAGGGAAAAGGAGTGGCTTATAACCCTGGCACTATTTATGCAGGGGGCACCTGCTTGCCAAGCCTCCCTCGTCACTGTCTTGTCCAGGTCACTGTGGTATCACCCTGGTGGGTCTTCCCGGGCCTGATGTGCTCTGCCCAGCCCTGTAACCAGCAGTGTTTCCCACAGGCTTGAGCCATCTACTGTACATGTGTGGACTCACCCATCTCTCTGGCACTTCCGTGGTGTGCACCAGTGGCCTCCCCAGTGTACACAGCACAGAGAGGGTCGGTAACTTGCCTGAGGCCCCCCAGCTTGTAGTGCAGCTGAAATTGAAACCCAAGTTTCTGGCCATGCCCAGGCCTCCTGTGCTGCAGTGTCCCTCTGTATTCTTGGGTTTTACCTCCCTCCTTTGTCATACTCCAGTGAGAATGTCTGTTTCTCCAGAGTGGGGACTTGGTTGGGGACATCACTGTACTGGCACAGCCCTGGCCCAGAGCAGGCGATCAGTCAGTGGACTCAGTGAAGGGAGGAGGTCACTGGCCAAGCGGACTGCACATGACACACAACCCTCCATTGACATCTCAGTGGCCAAAGCTTGTCCAGAGGGATGGGGAAGTGTGGCCCCTACAGGAGGCAGTGGGGCCTGGGGGCAGCCCAAGGGCCACTCCAGTGTGTGAGACACATCACAAGTCTGTGGGACTCCTGTCCTTGACCAGCCAACATGGAGCACTATAGAGAGCTGGTGGGTGGAGAAGTGGCCATGTGGCAGGACCACCAAGTTTAGGTTTAGGCGTAGGCAAGGCCTCATGGGGTCGCAGGTCACACATGCAGCTGTCTTCAAAGCCTCTCATGCCACCCTGTCTCCTGGGACCTGCCTGACTTTCAGGTTAGCCCAGGGCAAAACCTTCCAGAAGATGGGCAGCACACTGGAAGCTGACGGGAGCATGAGCTTGCCTGGATCCGTTAGCAGGAGTGCCACCACAGAGTAGGCACTGCCCCCACTGGAATGAGCCCCAGGACAAGGTGATGCCCACAGCCCACGCTGGCGGGTGCAGAGGGGCTGTGCTCTGTGCCTGTCCCTGGTAGGCTTGGCTCTGTACTTCCTGGTGAGGGCACCCAGGCTCCGTGGGGACACAGCCCTGCTGTGCCAGCCTTGCTTCCCTCTGTAGAGCCACCATGGAGTCTGTTGGAAAGACTGGGCTGTGGCCTACGTGGTGCTTCCTCAGTGCATCCTTGCAGGCCTGTGATGTGGGGCTCATCCAGTCCTCTCACCAGAGGATGACACTGCCAGGTGAGGTCATGCAGCTCTAGGGTTCGAGGCACTGTGGGCTACCAGAGTGCTGAGTCCCAGAAGTGGGGGTTCAGGGAGTGCATTGGAGGGAGGGGACACAGGGGCTGCCTAGGAGGGCCTGTCGGCAGGACTGGGGATGAGGTTCCCTGTGGTCAGGCTAGCCCCGTCCATTGGCTTAGGATAAAGGGTTTCATCCCAGCACCTCCCCGTTTTAGGCTTGGAGCCAATGCCGTGAAGGAGGGACAAGAACAGGGCTCCAGGCTGGGGCAGGAGGGAGGAGGCTGGCACCCAGCCTTGTGCAGAGACCTCCCCTGGCACAGGCCCTGGGCACTGAGCTGAGCCCATTTCTCATCTCCTAGGAAGCCTGAGGAGCGTGCAGTACCTTATTGAGTACGACTTTCTGCCTGATATGCTGGTGGGCATGGCCCACTTCCTGCTACAGTGCAAGGGCCTGAGCTGCCAGATGGTTGGAGAGTTCCTGGGCAACCTGCAGAAGCAGTTCAACCATGATGTGCTTGAGTAAGCTCTGGGCCCAGGGCTGGGGACACAGACCTATGCCACACTGGCAGAGCCATCCTCAGGAGCCCTTGTGTCCTGTGTCACCCCCACTCACAAAGATACCTTACCAGGCTCATCCTGTTGGCTGTGACATGACAGTCGTGCCTGCAGAATCCACACTTCTCAGATGCTCTGCTCCCTTATGTGACATAGCCTGTTCCCTTATGTGCACACCTGTGTGCAATGTTGGTGTGTATAAATAGATCTTGTGCTGTGTGATTTAGGGAGTGATGCCTACCAAGCAGTCTATGTGTTCAGGATGGATGAGGGTTGTTTTTATTTTTCCCAGGAGTTTAGAATGTGTGGTTGTTTAAATATCGAGGATTCGAATCTGGGCATCACTATCTCCTCCCCTGCCCTTTCTCTTTGAGTCCTGCACACTCACAGCTTTTCACCCATGCAGGTGCTCATATAGCCACCCTGCTCCACTTACACAGGTGCACATGAATACAAACTCACACAGCGGAGACTGAGTGACAGGACCACTGGCAATGGCTGTCATATGGTGGACCCAGAAGTCTGTGTCCTTCCTGAGCCAGATGCAAGTAGCTTTGGCTTCTTTTTGCCTTCTTCACACTTCGCTCCTCCACATCTAGGTCCCTGCTCTGTTGTCAGTGTGGCCCTCCTCTCTGAAACCTGTGGCCTGGATGACGAGGGGCAACCCCCACTGTCCTCTGCAGTCCTTCCTACACCATGTCCCCCCAGCTGGTTCCTGGTCCCTAGGAAATCCGGGCGTTATCCACCCACCAGAAAACAGCAGAGACCTCAGGAAGTCACAAGGCTCCCCTGGCCCATCAGCACCCAGGCCCATGTGCTCCCTGCCTACCTGACCTCCCACCATGCACAGCTGCTCAAGAGGCCTGCACCTGCTGCCCCAGGGAAGGGGAGGCCCTGGAGGGGATGAGGCCTTTGGTGACTTCTTCCTCTGCAGCCAGGGCCAATGATAGTTGTTGCAACAGTGTGACAAACATGAAGCCTGGTTTTGGGAGGTGACTCTGCCCTGGGACCCTGGTACAGACCACCCTTCTATACACATGGTCACTGTGCCTAGAGGCAGGTGCTGGGTCAGGGTATGAGAAGATGGTGGCCCTCTGAACCCATGTATTGGCTGCTCCTCAAGTTCTGCTCCTACAGATGAGGGTGCCTCAGTTCCCCAAGTTGCCCCAGAAGAGACTGCCCCAAACCAACTCTCTTCTCCAAACTCCACGCCACCCAGAAAGCCTGGGCCCTGGGTCCCCGTTGTCAGGCACCTGGGAGCCTTGCAGAGCTGAGATTTACAGCCACGTCCCATGAGGCTGGAAACAGTTAAATGGAAGACTTTTCAGGAAGGTCTCCTCCACAGTAAATTACACACATATGTAGAACATAAGCATTTCCTGAGGTTTTGGAGTCAATGGCCTCCAGAATCCTCATGCTTTCTAAAGTGTTCTTTGCTGATTGTGGAGACTGGATGTGGCCCTCCCTTCCCAGAGGCTGCTGTCCCCCTGGGTGGTGGCAGGGCTGCGGACCAGAGGGGTGAGCAGGCTGTGCAGAGGGGTTTGAAGGCAGAGACACTGCTCATTGTGGTGCTGCAGGGGTGGATACACATCCTCAACACACCTGTCTGTACCCACAGATCGCTAGCACACAGAGTGAACCCCCACACGAACAGGGGACTTTGGGTAACCCCACATTGGGCAGGTCATCGGCTATAACAGAAAGACTCTGTTGGGGGCCCGAGTCTATGGGTGCTCTCTGCTTTCTATGGGATTTTCCCAGGAGCCTGTAACTGCTCTCCAAATCAAGTCTACATTAAGCAACCAGAAAGTCCTGAGTGCTCCATAGCCGACCTCTCTTCTCTGCCACTCTGCTGCCCAGGTCACATCCTCTGCCCTGCACAGTCATACTTTCATCCCTGATGTCCCCTAGGCTCCCCTCCCAGGCTGTCACATCTTTGCTTTACCATCTTGGTACCTTGCTGTCTCCTTTTAATAAACCTTGGAGGAACCGGCCTGCTCCTGGCTGTTTGCACCAAGCAGTCCACAGAGGACACCAAGCTCAGAGGGACTCTGTCACTCACCCATAGTCACACATCTAGGAAGGGACAAAACCAGGACTCAGGCCCCAGCCGCACAGCCTGCCATGTCTCAGCCTCAGTTTCCCATCTGTGGAAGCATCGGGGCTGTGGTTGGGGATGCAAGTGATGCTTACAGGGCTCCTGGGCACAGCTGAGAAGGTGGCCTTCTTTCTGTCCCCTGAGGGTCTGGGTGGCCTGTGCTGGGTCTGCTCCAGGTGGGTAACACAGGAACAATGTGCGCTGCTTTGTAGCTGCAGGGCTGGGTGGGCTGTGGCTCCAGTGGGAACCAGGAAAGTCTTGCTCTTCTGATCTGGTTTCAAAACGAGAGATCAGGTGGGGAGTTGAGGGCTGAGGCTAAGTCAAGCTACCACTGCCAGCCACCCTGATCCCTGGATACTGTCCCCTCCCCAGGTGTGGATGATGGCGAGGACATTCCTCTAGAGATGCTAATTGGGATCTATGAGGAAATCTGGAAGCAGGAGCTGAGGATGAATGGGGACCATGTGACCCAGATGCAGGAGGTGGAGAAGCTGATCATGGGAGAGAAGCTGGTATGTGCTGGGCCCTTGGGCACAGGGATGCCTGCCTGTTGTTCTGACCCTGGCAGGCAGAGCTGGAGAGTGACTTCCAGCTGGACGATCTGAGTGGTGCCTGCAGGCTCAGGGAATTGTAACTGTTTGCGCTGGGTCACATTTGACACCCTGAGTTTCACAGTGACAGTCTGGCTCTACCAACTCTTTCTTTGGTGACGTGAGCCCCTGCCCTTCATAGCGCACTACCGTGAGCTCTCCATCTTGGCCACTCCTGGCATCCAGGCTGGCAGAGCTGGGGACCTGGTGCCCTGGTGTATGGTGGGGTGGGCATTGCTGTGCACACCCCCCACATCCCCAGATGTGTGTGGATGTTAACTTCCTTCCTTGTGCTCTTTTCCGCATTTATCGAATGGCTACATCATGGGCTTGGCTGTGCAAGTACCTCTGTTTCTACCTCTGGCTGCTGCCCGCCCACCCTGGGGAGCCTCGGTGTGTCCCGAAGTATTCCTGGCCAGGTCCTTATGCTCTGGGAGCCAGATTTTGGCCTCTAAGTTCACTTTGAGTGACCAGCATTCTTGGTTTTGTGATTCCCTGGACTCACCTCTGGTGGCCCTGAGACCACAGCCACAAGTGAGGGCTTTGTAGACTGGTGGATTTAAAGGTGACCATACACAGGTCTGTGGCAGAGACTCAGCTGTCAGCCCCTGGGGTGGCCTCTGAGGGGCCATGCTCTGCCGACAGCCTGCTCCTGGCCCGAGAATCCAGGGCCTGCTTTTCCCAGCTCCGATCCCGCTGTGCTACCTGTGACTGCTGCCTGCCCTGTGGCCCCAGAGTGCATGCACACACACAAGCCTGGCAGTATGGGGCACGTCCCCTTCTCTGTCCCCATCCCTGGTGCCCCAGTGAAACACCCAGATCCCCACTCTGCTGCCCTCCACCCCCTCCAGCCCTCATTCCCCTTCACACTTCTCTTTGCAAGCACTAGGGGACATCAGTCCCCTGTGACCCATCTCCTTAGGATTGGTCTGTGTCCTTCAAGAGCCAAGGCGCTGCCCAAGCCAGGGCGCTGCCCAGGCCTCCCTGATGGGTCCCCCAGCCCTGAGGCCCCCAGCTGTCATCTTGATCACAGGGCAGAGCAGCACCACTGCAGTGAGACTGGGGGACGCGTGTCCCTTTGGGGGCATTTTGGGCTATTCTGGATATAGCTGTGGCTCAGATCTTGGAGGAGGCATTTTGAGTTGGAGCCACTGAAACCTGTGGGGCCTGGCAGAGAGGGAACATCCTACGGGCTGTAACCAAATTTCAGCCCTGCGGCCTCCTGGTTTGTTGACAGAAGACAAGTGCCTCAGCCCTGTGTACCTCAGTTTCCCCATCTGGAAAGATGTTTTTGTAGACTGGTGGATTTAAAGGTGACCATACATTTATGGACTGTCAGAAAATGTGACTTTCCCCCAGCAAGGGGTCCCCCATGAATGTAAAGTGTGTAGAAGTCTAGTTCCCACCAAAATAACTGAAAGGAGGGCTCGACAAAGTGAGGATCTTTCCCAAGTCCTTGAGGAAAGTGGCCATCAGGAATTTTCTTTTTATTTTTTGTTGCTTTGAGATAGGGTCTCACCATGTAGTTCAGGCTTGTGAAACTCACTATGTAGTCCAGATTGGCCTCAAACTCACGGTGATTTTTCCGCCTCAGCTTCCCTAGTGCTAGGATTATGGGCATGCACACCTATGCCTGGCAATATTAGCATTTTGAGGGCAGCTCCCGAGGACAAAGTGGGGACAGAGGCTGCTCCCAGCCAGGACCCTGTCTGGCCTGCACAGTTGGTGGGAGTTGTTTTGTGTCCTGCAGGCTGGTTTACAGCAACGCAAGTGGACTCCTTGATCTGCAGTTCCTAGGTTCCCAAGCAGGGGCTTGTGGTGAAGGCAGTGTCTCTCCCTGTATAGGTGCTATCTCTGCTCCATCAGTGCCTGGTCTGCTACTGCTGGCTCTTCGGGGTTCCAAACCCCAACAAGCCCCAGAAACTGGGGTTGCATCAGTGCAAAATCTGTCTGTTTAACCACCTGCTGATGGTAGTGAGTGACTCATCTGGCCCTGTGTCTGCCCCTGGGGGTAGTGCAGGGGCTGGCGCAAAATCTTTTGAGTTACAAGGGACAGAATTCAACCAAAACTGATGCCCATCGAAAGGAACAGGGTGTTTTGATCTCAGTCCCAGCTGTTTTTTTTTTCGGGGGGGGGGTGCCTATTCCTGCTCAGGGGAGACTTTTCCCCTGAGCAGGCTGCTCCTCTGGGGGGCTCTTCACAGGCAGGCACTGTCCAGGAGGAAGGAAAGTGATTGCAGCTCAGGCCCACACCAAGTCAGAGTCAGTAAGGTTCCTGAGCCTTGTGAGCTTCCCAGAAGGAGCCTGCAGCTCCCAGCCCCTGGCCAATCGCTGTGGCTCCTAGGGACAGTGCGTTCTGATTGGCTCGTACAAGCCCCACCCCCTGGAGCTGGAAGGAAGAGGAGAGATTTCTTTCCTGCTGACCAGACTGAGGGCCATGGGGGTCTCTAGCACTGGCACAGGATCTGTGTTCCCCAGCCCAGGGAAGGCTCAGGCTGGGCCTATGCTGGTTCTGGCTTCTCCCTGGAGTTGGTCCCCGAAAGAGCAAGATCCCTGACTGCCTGTCCTGTCCTCTGGTGGTCCTTCTCCCTGTACGGCCTGCAGATTTTGCTCTTGGAGAAACAGTGTGAATCTATGCTGGGGGCACCCGCATCCCCTATCCCCCTCCTGGGGGGTGTGTCTTCCCCCATCCCTGCTCACTTCAGCACAGTGGGCTGCTGAGCGTGTAACTGGCCGTAGACCCCAGATTCCCAGGCACAACCCCAAATCCTGGAGCATGGTTGAGCCTTTATTTAAGTCTTCACATCAACGTTTAAACATCTTGTATTTTTACTGCTTTTATCTACTTGTATACATTTCAGATGGCTATGTGTTAATATCTCCTAAAATGTTCTGAAATTGCACTTACCTCCATTTAATTCTGGAAATTTTTTGTTTGCTACATTTTGAGGCTCTATGAAGAAATGCATAAACATTTTACGTGTGTGTGTGTGTGTTCTGCCTGATTACTTTTTATCATTTTGAAAAGTCTCTTGGTTTGGGGCACTATGCCTAGTGTTACTTTTAGCTGAAACAAAATAGCTCCAATGCAGGGTGGTGTGACTAAGGGGCAACCTTTCATGGCAGCTGCAACTACAGGACTGAAAAGGGCAAACAGGGACAAAGCACACCTCCTTCTCTCCCTTACATTGCATGCTGGTTACCTGCCCCTGGGCAGGTGCAGCACTCACGCCACCAATCCCAAAACTAGACAGCAAACCAATTACAAAGGCTAGATTCAGCTGCCTCCGTGACTGCATGAGGCTTTGGAGGGACACTTAAACAAGTCATAGTATTCCACCCCTGGCACCCCCAAAGACTCACACACATCCTTTATGCCAAATACATTTAGTCCATCTCCAAGACTTACCAAAGTCCTAACAGTTTCAATGTTACTGAAAAGTCCAAGACTTAAATCTCCTCTGAGATGTAAGGCAAGCTGTTACAAATGAAAACAAAGTTAAACACTTCCAACATTCAAGGGCACAAGATAAACATCATTCCAAAGAGTATAAACAAGGGGATACAAAGAAATGGGACCAAAAGAAAGTTCAAAATCCAGCAGGGCAAACATTAAGTCCTGGAGTTTCATACTCAGCATCTGAAGCATTCTAGTTGTGAGCTCCAAAGGGCTTGAGTGACTCTACCCCCATGACACTTCTGGTGGTTTTAGCTCTCCAGGTTTCTCTCATAGGCCCACTTTGCTCCCTCCTTGCAGGTTTCCTTAGATGATCCATGCTCCTGGTTTTTCCAAACTTTTGGGTTCTCCATTGCACTTTTGGCTTCACACTCACAGCTTCATACACTGTCCTCTAATGGGCACACTGCCTGGCCCCCCAGGCCTTCTGAAATCAGAGTAGAAGCCTTTTTAACTTCAGAACTCGTGCATTCTCTATGTGTTTAAAACCAGTGCCACGTGGATGCTGCCAAGGTCTGCTGCCAGGTGAAGCAGTAGCCTGGCTTTCTTCTTTCTTGGCTGTAGAGGTTGAGTACCTGGATTGCTGAGCACACTGAACCTGATTTCAAGGAACAAATTTTCTATGTTGCCACCATTCCAGAACCTGGTGTGGCTGCCACCATTTTGGAAACTCATGTGGCTTCCACTGTCATTCTGGAACATGGCACTCTGTGGCTTTCACCTCCAAGCAAAGTTTTTTACTTTTGCAGTTTTGGGACTGCAAAGCATGGGGACTCGTTGCTTCCCCTGATGTCCCCAGGCCAACGTTTTTATTTTTCTGTTTCTTCCCAGCAGTTGAGGTCTCAGCTCTATCTTTATGGTCTACAGCTTTACTGGAGCTTCCTTGTTGATCAAACTCATAACATTTTAAATCATCCTTCTGGGTTTTTGGCTCTTGACTCACAACATGAATCTGGCTAAAATCCCCCAACAATATCCATGCCACCACCTCAACATTTGACTGCCTTGAAATTTCTTCTGACAGATTAACTAGTCCACAACCCTTAATCTCAGTCTCAGACAAAGTATCTGTCCTGGAGCAAAATGCAGACAAACTTTCTGCCAAGCCATAACACACATCATCTGGAGTCCAACAGCTAATGTAGTCCTTTCCAGCAGAAACCTCGCAAGTGTGCTCTTTACTAGTTTTTGATCTTCTGAGCTCTAACAAGAATCTCCCATACAGAACAGCCTAAACTGTTACAGGGCTACTCTACCAGGCAACATCTCCAAACCTTTCCAAACTCTTCCCACAAGCTCTTCCCAAAGGCTCTTGAACCACATGGACTGTAGTTATTTTGCTGGCTTTCCATTTCATTGTACTTTATTTTTAGTGTTCTTTTTTTAAATTGACACTGTTTATGGGGTATGGTGTGAATTTCAGTACATGTATTCAATGAGTAAAGATCAGATTGCAGTGATTATCTGTTGCCTCAAACATTTTCATTTCTTTGTGTTGTGAACATTCAAGAAGCAATTTGGAACTTTTTTTCAGTCAGGGTTGTTAAGCACAATTCACCTCCTGTGCTGGAGTACTTTATACGTTGTGGCTCCTGTCTACCTGCACTGGTGATGTCCTCTTCTGTCCTTCCCTCCCTGCCCTGCCTAGGCTCTAGTTTCATTAACCAGTTAATGCCTTTCAGTTCTGTTCATCCACAGTACTGCTTTTTAATATTTTGTTTATTTAGCTGGGTGTGGTGGTACATGCCTGTAATCTCAGCAAGCCCCAGCACGCTTGGGAGGTTGAGGCAGGATGATTGCTGTGAGTTCAAGGCCAACCTGGGCTACAAAGTGAGTTCAAGGCCAGCCTGAACTGCATAAAAAATGAAAAAAGTCTCAAAAATGAAAAAAGATTTATTTATTTTTGAACCAGAATCTCACTGTGTTGTCCAGGCTGGCCTTTAACTACTGGGCTCAAACAATCCTCCTGCCTCAGCTGTATGTATAGCTGGGGTTATAAATTTAAATGCTTTGTTTTATTTTTAATGAGCACAAAATATTCAAAGTTATTTATATAGTAGAGTAAAACAATTTGATAAATCTACATAGTGTGTAATCAAATAATGACTGTTATCATTTTCATGTCCTGAAGCTTTTATTATTACTATGAAGTAAAAACTGGAAAGTTTGGGGTTACTTTAGTAATTGTGAACACATACTGTTCTAACCTCTCACTACCATTGTGTGCTATAGAAGACCACAGCTAATTCTTCACAGCTAACTATATTTTGTTACACATTCTATAGCCTTTCATTTTCTATAGCCCATGAGGGTTTTTTTTTGGCTTTTTTTTACTGTTATAGTACAATATAATCTAAATCCACAAAAATACTTCAATTTCAACTCCTCTAGATTTTTAATATAGAGGACTGGAGATCAGATGTAATGCATCTCAGTTGAGTCTGGGATCTGGGTGGTCTGAAGTCTCCACTGGGCCCTGTGTTCTTTTCTTATTAAGTCACTAGGGTATCTTCCCCCAACTCTGCATCAGGTGATGCATTGGTTTGTATTTTGTCAGTATCTACATGGAAGGACTACTGTCATTCTTCGATGTACAGACTGATGTATGTCTTCTGACATACATGAAGAGATTATAGCTGCCTTAGGATCTGTTGGGAGATAGAATACTCAGTATAGTACAATAAAAACACTTGCAACAGAAGACCGATCAAGGGGAAGGTGGCAGAGCTGTTGACAGTGCACCATCTTCTGAACAAAAGTGGCAGGACAGATTGCAGAAATGTGACCGCTGAGGAACAGAAGCCAATACAGAACGCCAAGGAAACTTCGGGGAAACAAGGTCTATAACATCACAGCCTGTGGTGTCACCTTGCCTAGGAGGACACCTCCGAGGAGGCAAGGCTCAAATATTTTGAACGACCTTAAATCCGTGGGCCGCTATTGCACAGCCTAGACTGAAGGGAAGGAAAGGCTCATGATTTAACCGCAGAGATAGAAGCTCTGAGAGAGAGAGGGGTAAATCTCACCACTAGGTGAATCCAGCATCCACGTCAGGTGTCCTAACAGCGAGGAGGGGCATCACAGCGTGATTCCTCATGTTTTGACGAATGGTTTCAGACAAGACAGCCATTACATGGAGTGTAGTCGAGTTCATTGCAAAATGATAGCTTTTCAGAAAGAGAGAGAGAGAGAGAAAGACGGAGACGGAGACAGAGACAGAGACAGAAAGAGAGACAGAGAATGAATAGGAGTGGGCAAGCACAGAGAGGGCAGTTACTATGAAGTCTCAGGTTTTGTTTACACGATCACCCTGGTCTTTCAGGAACATCTTCTCCTGCCTTGAGGTCATTGCTTACTGACCTCCGAAGGGAGCGCGTCTTGCTTACCCTTTATAGCTAAGGATTATGAAAACGAAGGGTGAACAGAGTCCTTCGGAAGGGGTGAATTCCAAGCCATTCTTGCTTTCTCTTTTGGCAAGTTAGTTTGTTTTTGAGTTAGAAATTTCAGGTTCAAACTTTCAACTTCAAAACTGGAGATGTTGAGAGACAAAGTTGGATTTACTTGGAGCTGAAGAACCAGCGGTCAAATGACCTACAGACGCTCAGACCTTGATCACGAGCGGCAGACTACACGTCCCAGGCTGCCTTGCGGAACGCACTGCTTGTCGGGAGCACCTCCCATGATAACCCGCGGCGTGCCCGCTCCTGTCTGCCGTCACCATGCCCATGAAGGGCCGCTTCCCGATCCGCCGCACGCTGCAGTATCTGGCACAGGGCAACGTCGTTTTTAAGGACTCGGTGAAGATCATGACGGTGAACTACAACACGCACGGCGAGCTGGGTGAGGGCGCCAGGTGAGTGGGGCAGCCCCCTCCCAGCGCGGGACCGGAACGGTTCTGTCTCCTCCCGGGTCCGCCAGCGCCGCCCCACGCCTCGCGCCCACCAGGATCCTAGGCGTCAACTCTTGCCTTGGTTTTGGGCCCCAAGATGGACTTGCCTAAACCGAAAGTAGATTTTCAAGTCTCGAGTTTTTGAAAGGCCAGCCAATCAAAAGAGACTTCACCCTTGCTTTCTAAAGTGTTTTAATGCCTCGAGGTAGGTAGAATCCCAAGGGTCTTTCTGGTATCCGTGCGCCTGGTGAGGACGCGTGCCTGTCCCACTTGTGCCCTTGGGTTGAGCCCGCCGACTCGCCCATCTAACCTGCTAGCCCCTGTCTGTCCTGTGTCCTCCGCAGTTCTGCTGTCCGGTAGGACTTTCCTGCATTCTGGGTCTCCTGGGCCAGTGATGTGGCCCGGGGCTTGCTCTCTGATGGCAAAGGGCTCCGTCCCCCTCTGCGTGGGCACTGCCTCAACACAGCCCCAGGACGCAGGTAGATGTGGGGACAGGATGGTGATAGGTCAGAGTGGTGAGAACAGATGATGAGAGCAGGTGTGACCTGGGGCAGGTCCTTTGTCTCCTGGGTCACGCTTGAATGGAGAGCACAGTGCTGCAATGTCCGCAGGGCACCGTTCTTCCCTTTCATCCCACACTTCAGGATGAACCATCTGAGATCCTTGGTATGAGTTTGTCCCAGGTAGATCCAGCCATGTCCTGGTTTCTTTGTGTGGCTCTGTTGCTTCATAGTGGTAGCCTGCTGTGCCTGGACTTTCCAGCAGTGCATTACTAGTGACATGTCAAGGAATTATCCCTTTGTTTCTCAAACACTTTTCTTTTAGTTTGGCAGATGTTGAATTTATTGTTGGTAACCTTTGCCATGCAGAGATCTTCTGGAGCCACCGTTCAGTCTCGGTTGTGGGTTTAAGGGTTTTCTTGACATCTGGAGTGTGAAACACCTTCATGTGATCTTCACAGTGCTGCTTACTAGTAGTTGACACGGTGGTCACCTCTCCTTCCCACTTTGCCCTGGCAAGTTTCTCCACTCTAGTGCCAGTGTCCCTCTTGCCTCCAGCTGTGCTTTCCCAGCTGTGCTGCTCTGTTTCATGGTAGGGGCCCCTGAGAGTCTCACCAGTTCCCTTCCTTGCGTTGGCAGGAAGTTCGTGTTTTTCAACATCCCCCAGATCCAGTACAAGAACCCTTGGGTGCAGATCATGATGTTCAAGAACATGACCCCATCTCCCTTCCTGCGCTTCTATCTGGGTGAGTGAGGGGCTGTGTGGCTGCTGCACCTGGGGACTGTCACCTGGGGACAGGATGTCCAACATCAGAGGTAGAAGATGCACCTAGGGAGCCCACCTTCCTCCCTGCCCCTTCCCTGAGCCTCCAGCTGGCTGGTGTCACTTCCACTGGTGCCACTCTTGGTGCATAGCACTTTGGAGGGTGAGGGTCCTGCTAGGTTGTTTGTCTCAGAGGCCTCTTTTCTTCTTTGTGGTTTTGAGATTTGCCTGTGGGAATGTGTCAGTACCTAGTTTTGTATTTGTTGGTGTTGGGGATAGAATGCAGGGCCTTGTGGAGCCTAAGCAAATTCTACCACCAGGCCACACAGTGAGCAGCGGATTCATTTGCTTTTTCTTTATTAGTACATGTTCACAGTACACGAGGATTACATTCACCTTGGGGACTCATTTGTTCATTTTTTGAGCCAGTCTCACTGTGTTGCCAAGGCTGGCCCTGAACTCCAGGGCTTCCACAATCTTCCTGCTTCAGCCTCCTGTGTAGCTGGGACCACAGGCAGCCCGTAATGTGCCTGGCTTGAGTTATCTGTTTATTGCTGAGTAGTATTCCATTTAAGGAGCACCACAGCCTAGCCAGCTATTGATGAACCCAGGACCTTAGATTGACTCCAAGACAGAGGAGCTTGGCCAGAGATGAGGCCCCACAGGGCAAGGGCTAGGGAGGAGGTTATAGGTCCCACCCTGAGAAGGAGCTGCAGATGGCATGGCAGCCCTGAGGGACCTGGAGAGTGCATGACAATGGTACAGCTAGGTGGAGGCAACTGTAGCCAGGGAGGGCCTGGGCACTCAGGGATCTGCGAGCTCTGTGGGACTCTATCATGCTCAGTCTGAGTGACTGGGAAGGAAGGAGGTTGGTTCCTTACAGTTCTGGAGACTGGGAGCCCATGGGCATGGGGAGCCCTGGGGGCATGGGACTCTACCTGGGGAGTGTGGCACACACCAGAGAGTGTGCATGGAGCTCCGATGCCCTTGTGGGTACTGCGCTGGTGAGCCATCCAGCCCTCCTGTCTTCCTTACCTCTCTCTGTTCTGGAAGGCAGGTAGAGCTTTGATCTGTTTTGGCCTGAATCGTTTTGGCCTGAATCGTTGATTTGCATGTGGATATCTGGTCACTAGACAACCTGACTTCACAAGCTTGGTGTCCTGGCTGAGTCCAGTTATCCCAACATCTGCCAGCTTCATCTGCACCTGGCTTTGTCCACTTGGTCATGCATCTGCTCAAGCTGGGCCCACACTGTCTCCCTCACAGTCACTTTCACCTCATTGCAGATTCTGGGGAGCAGGTCTTAGTAGACATGGAGACCAAGAGCAACGGGGAGATTGTGGAACACATTCGCAAGATTCTGGGGAAGAGCGAGTGAGTCCCAGCGTGGTTTGGGGAGTGGGAAGGAGGGAAGAGCGCATCTCAAGGGAGCCCCAATGGTGGCACCAGCCTTATGGCTCCCTGGGCCGCTGAAACCTCAGCTCCCTGGGGTGAGGGCACCGCACCTGTGTTACATTCCTTTCCTTCCCATGTGTTCAGACACAGGAAGGACCCGTGGGGTATTCCAGCTCTTTTGCCCGATCCCCCATCCCCATCTCTGTGCCCCCATCATTCCCTACCATGTGCCCTGGCAGGGAGACTCTGCAGAGGGAAGAGCAGGAGAAGCAGCGGCTGTCCCATCCAGCTAACTTCGGGCCTCGGAAGTACTGCCTGCGGGAGTGCATGTGCGAGGTGGAGGGCCAGGTGCCGTGCCCAGGTCTGGTGCCCCTGCCCAAGGAGATGACAGGCAAGGGCAGGGCCGCCCTGAGAGCCAGTGCCCAGGACTGAGGTGTTGTGGGGAGTTGTGCCCCTGTGAGCAAGGATGCTGCATGTGAGGACCACATACGAGGACCCTGTACAGGAGGGTGTGCAGGTTGCTGTGTGGACAGAAACCCCTGCATTGTCAATAAAGGCTCCGTGCGCAGCTTGGCTGGATTTGGTCCTGAGGGAGGGTGGGTGGGCTGGGGGCCCCCTGGCTGGAGGGCGAAAGGGTTTTAGAGTTAGATTCACTATCATTTTCTACTGCAGCGTTCTCCCAGCCTCCCCTGATTGATGGCTGTTGGGTCACTGGGCCCCTTTTCAGGGCTGGTCACAGGTCTCCGTGCAATAGCGGGGTCCTCAGGCTGCACAGGACCTGGGCTGGTGCAGGGGACTTGGCATGTGATGTCTTACTAAGTGCTTACCAGCTTAGTCCCCTGGCTTCAGCACAGGTCACTGCTAGACACTGGCACAGTGAGGTGGCCCCAGGGCTTTTTCATGCAGCAGGAGGAAGGCTGTGTCTACTGCACAAGGTCACTGGCCAGCATGGTGACAGAAGTCAGTGTGATGTGCCAGCACTGGATGGACAGTTTGTGTCTTTTGTCTGCTGCTGAAGTTTTGGTTTGTGGTTCAGGTGAGGGTGATGGGCAGGGGCTCTGCCATGTGACAGACAGGTGTGCGTGGGTGACCTGGTGTACCAGGGTGGCCCTGTGCTCTTCTCCCATGACATTTTGGAGGGGGCAGAGGAAGTACTCCTCTCTGTGCAGTGTGGGGCAGGAAGATGATCATCTTCATGGCCACCCTTACCAAGGGCATGGACTATCCCAAACAGACAATGACAGGTGGGAGCCAGTGCCAGTGGGACTTCGCACCTAACCGTGTCTTGTTCTTTAGTGGTGATAAAAGATGGGTTTAACTACAGATGTATGGAAATGGGAAAAACCAGGAAGAGACTTTGAGGAGCAGTTTGCATGTGAACAGTCCTGTTCACACAGCTGCATTCCCCAGTGGTTCTGCCCTTGTTTCTGTGATGTGACCATCTTGTTACTTTTCGGTTTACTGGGCTGTGCCATTTTTTAGCTGTGCCTCCACTGAACTGAAGGGCCTGTAAAATGAGTGGTCACATGACATACTAAGTTCACTTGGACTTGGAATCCTTTTTTTTTTTTTTGAGACGGTCTTGCTATGTTGCCCAGCTGACCTTGAACTCACTATGTAGCTGAGGCTGGCATTGGACTCATAGCAGTCCCCCTGCCTTGGCCTCCTGAGTGTGGGGATGACAGGGATGAGCCACCATACCTGACTGACTTCCGAACCTTTGTGACAGCAGAACCCTCTTGGGAGGACTTGGTGGCTGGTGGTTTGACATGGCCCCACTGTGCCCTGCCCTCTGGCAGCCTTGTCTTACCTTGGCTTCCCATTCATGCCTATGAGCCCAGACCGTGGGTTCATTCTGGTGACTGGGCCAGTGTTGCCATTGCTCTGAGGTGAAATGAGGAGCGGTGCAGGTGTCTTTAATCCACGTTTAATAATATAAACCTCATGTAGGTAGTAGTATTAAGCCACAACAGTAATGCCACATTGAAACAGCATTTAATAAAATGCATAAAGCTAACTCATGCACTGCGACACTCTATATACAAACACAACAATGCAGATTCTTCAAGACTGAAGACACTGATTAGATATAAAATCCACTTTAAAAAGAACATGCTAGTTTTTAAATGCCATCACGTAACAAAGCTGATTCATACAGGAAGGAAGCTGTGTAAAGCCACAGCTTCCAGCAGGTTTGGAACCTGGAATTAAAAGGTAATGGCATGAACAGTATTTTCTATCTCATGAAGGGCAGAGGTTACAGAAACGGTCCCAGGAAAACATAACACTTGGTTCTCCTTTAACAGACATCGTCTCAAAGGGGCTGGCGACACAGCTATGCATTAACGAGGGCCGAACGACAGCAGGAACTACAGGTGGTGCTGAGAAAGAGGTGCAGCTTTTTGGGTATAAAACTAGTTGAACACTGATTTCAGGGTAGAAAAAGGTTCCAGCATTGAGTCGTGTGTGGTGGCAGTGTTGAGTCCATGAGCAATGTTATGGCCAGCAAAGTGACAGTGACAGGTCCTTCACAAAGAGCCGGGTCGGTTGTCAGTGTGCCCCTTTCTGGTGTTATCTCTACATTAAACTAAAGCACTCTCTTAATTGGTAAATGCCGTTAGGGACTTTTGTGTAAATATTGAGAGCAAAATTTAGCTTCTTAAATGGAAGTATAACAGGGTATTAAAAATATCTATTTCTTTTTCCCCCATTAGATGTTTTGAGTTCCCAGTTTATTAGGTTGCTAACTTAACAGCCCCAAAAAGATATTTTAAAGTCAGTCAGAGACAATCAGGCTCCCATACTGACTGGAAAGCCAGTTTATTTAGTGTGATTGTCACAATAGGCCAGGGTTAGGACTCCGTGGAAGCTCCTATGACATCAGAACAGAGATTTGCAAGGTTCAGTGACCCACATCTCACACAAGGCACTGAGTGCTGTGGCCACATGAAGTGTTGCTAATGCCAGGTCAACTTAGTTCAGACCTGAGGCTCCCAAGAGCTCCTGTGCCATCTACTTGCAGGTCCCGTGTTTTGGTGGAAATCTGGCTACAGGGAGAAATCGCGATAGATCTGGCAAAGAAAATTGGCATTTATAGTTTTAAGGGCGAATGCATCCACACTGAAGTGGAAGTTTTTACCCTAAGAATATAAACCCTAGTTTATGGAAAGGAACTAAGCCAGCAGGTTTCATTCACATGAGCATAGTTGGAAAAGTGATTTAAGGTGCCTAGACTTGTGAGCTGGCAGCAGTGAGGCCTGATTAACACCCCCAGGCACTGTGCCAGGAGCAGGGTTCGTCTAGCTGGGGCCAGTACAGAAAACACGGATGCTACCCTCCTGGAGTGGCTCTGCAGACAGGCCATGTCCAACCTAACCTGGCAAATGGCTCCAAGTGCCTGAGGAAGGCAGCTGTCACCAAGATCCTTCAGTCAGGCCAGAAGCTAGCACAGAAAAGCTACCACCCAGTCCTGGCTGTTGGGTTATAATGTCCCCTGCCCTGGGCCCTGGGGCCTAGAGGGTACAGACCAATGCCTTGGGCTGGACCGCTCTTGTCTGAGGCCCTCCTGGGCCCTGGCCCTTCTACAGTCCCCTAGAATGCCCACACCTGGGGACCTCAAAAGCTCTCCTAGCTGCCACTGTGGAGGCTGGGTGGTGGCTGAGACTGTACACATAATTTACACCTATGTACACCGATGCACACCATGAATACTGTGTACAGGTGTGGTCACTCAGGAGACCTGGGCAAGCCCTGCTTGGATGGAGGCTGGTGGATGTTCCTCAGGAGCCACACTATCTAGAGGCTGAGCTAGGCAGAGGGAGTAGGTAGGTAGAAGGGGTGTCAGATGGTACCCTTCCTGCTTGGCCACTGGGGCACCAATACCATCTGCCACCCCACTAAACGTCACAAATTCACACTAGAAGGCAGACAGCGTTGGAACTCTAGGGACAGCAGACCCCACTCAGGGTAGCACTCGCCACCTCAGAGCCTAATATCCTTGGCAGGGTTCCCATAGTGTGGATACGGGACCACTGAACAAAGCTGCCTCTAATGCTGACAAGCCAGATGATAGCCTGTGAGGCCAGAGCGTGACTACCCCGACGTTAAATAAAACTAAAACAACCAAAGACCCCATGCCACAGAGGCTGGACAATAAATGCAACTCCCCTCTAGGCACATACTCATCGTTGTACACTAGAAGGACCAACGTACCTCTAGACACCTTCCAGGAGGAACCTGAGGATCACTGCCACACATGGACTACACAACTATTCTAACACAGCACTTTTTGAAGTGCTTCCAGAAAGAGACGTGGCCAAGAAATGACTGCATGTGCCTGAAACAGCTGTCCACTAAGGGCTGGTCCCACCTTGTGGGCCCAGGGCAAACCTACTTCCTTGAGGTGAGGACTTGGCGGAGACTGTGCTAGTGCCCAGTGTGGGTGAATACCTGAACCCACCTGACAAGACACACAGTTGAGGGCTAGAAATGACGTTGGGCAGCAAGATTGTGGGCACGCGAGGTGACCTTAAAGACAAGGCACTGCAGAGCAATGCCAGGGATCTGGGATGTCCCATGGCCACTGGAATTGGCTGGCACTGGTCAGTCAGCAGCTTCTCACATAAAGCTACTCCTCTCCAGACCTGTGTCCCTGACTTCTGCATGTCCCTTGTCCCTTGAGAGCGCTCACATTAGATCCTGAGGAGCAGGACGGTGGCAGCTGTGGCTATGACGACAAGACATATTGCCCTTGGCAACACCCCAACTGGAATTCTTCATAGGTAGAGGAAGGGGCCCACCAAACCCTTCAGTCCTAGGCAGTCTTTTTAATTTAAAAATTTAAAACACTCGGGTTAAAAAACTAAGTCATACTTAAAGCTGGCGAAATTACATCATCGTTTTATACTGGCCACCTGAGGTCCCCAATACCTGCCTCCCAGGTGCAACCAGTTACGACACCCCAAGATCCAAATGGCAATGTAGGAGCCAGAGACACCATGCACACTCAATTCCATTAAGTGTGAGCAGCAGCAGCTGGCAACCCTTGGGACCCTCTGTGCTGCCTGGAGCTGGCACCCACTCAGCTGGGCACTCTGCAAAGCCAGATCTGCCCCACAGTCCTGGCAGATGCAAACCTCACCCTACAGGAAGGGCTTTCTTACTCCAGCCCAGACAGAAACCAAGGGTTCCTGGCACAGTCCTGGCCAGGAGTCTGCAAACCACAGTTGTCATTTTTTGCAGAGAATGTGGCTGGATCAGGGAGGGTCTCTGATGTTTAACTAACAGCAAAGAACTATCCTGTTGCACATAGGTCAGGTGAAGGTGTGGCAAGGCCCTGTCTGGCTGGACGGTTGCAGTGCCAGAGACACAGGTCCTTCTCCAGGGCACCAGTAGAGAGGAACAGAAGCCACCTGAATGAATTCCAAGAGCTGTCAAGGTCCTGAGTGTCTGCCATGTCGGGTCAGGAGCTCTGCTGCTGTGAGTGGTGGTGATGATGTTTCCAGTGCCAGGGGAGTTGGGTGAGGGTCTGCTGAGCAGCACTCTGATCTTGAGTCCTTCAGCACAGAACCCAGTTTCAGCAGTCTGTAGACGCTGTCACAGGCCAGGACTGTGACAAGCCTCAACCCATGACTGGTAGCTTCTGGTTTAGATCCCTGCCACTGGGCCACCATGCTCCCATGGACGATGTGACACACTCTGACACCAGCGTGCACAGTCAGGAATGATCCTTCTTTAAACGCTTGATTGTCTCCTGTGGCCCAGCGCATTTCCACAGGGATCATGAGCATCTTGGTAAACGACAGTTTTCCATTTGCCCTGCCCACAGGCAAGATGCTGCTAACGTCACAGATTCTAGTAAGAAGTGCTTAGAAAGTGCTAATGTTGTTACCCTGGTAATTAGTAGCTATTAATTCCAAGGACATTTTTAATATATTTACACGCATACTGTTCTCTTAGGTTCTTTTAGTTTTAATACTAGTCTCTGACATTATAAAACTTCATTTTTGTTTTTTGCCCTTTGAGAAATTCTAAATACAAACTGAGTTAAAAGATTGTTCCAAAGTCGGCTGCTTCATCAAAAGGCATGAAAACATTTCTCACAGCAGGAAAGGATTCTAGTCTTTAGTTGAGACTGCTGGGGTTACAGTAAGAAGAAACCAGGTGGGGAGTGGCTGACATGGAAACATCTGCACATATCGGACTCCATCTGCCACTGTCTTCTGGGTTTGAGGGGCCTGGGAGCCCCTGCCAGCAGGGCGTAGTGCCTATAGACTGGCTCCAGTGATCTGGCCATTATACTCCGCTGTCTCCATCTTGAGGATGTAGGGGATTATGCTATCTATTGAAACGTTGCCGATGAGGCCAGTAAAAAAGAGTTCTTCTGTGATGTTGGAGCTCATCAACCTGAGTGCTGGCAGGCGGACGAGGATGCGGGCCAATCTGCAAGAGGGTGCAACATGAGACAAGGGCCTATGCTCCCGACCCAGGCTGGCCACTGAGCAGACCCTGCCCACCTAGCGTCAGGTTCCTCTCACAGGAGTCTGGAGGTAGAAATGCAAAGGCACACAGACGTGCTGTCTCCATTTGTGTTTGTCGCCAACCTCCATGAACTCCACAGAAAGAACAGAATCTTAGAAACCCAGCAGCAGGTGGGGGTCAGGGCCTGGTACCTACACTACAGAGAGGACTATAAGCATCCACACCACACAGGATGACAGACCACAGGACACTGCTTGAGGATGAGGGGACCATGCGGCGTGCACACACATCTCGATGGGCATCGCCCCAGTGCTGAGTCTGGGGTTGGAATGACTGTCCCAGGAAAGCTGTCTGTGTGGCCCTCATTTCCTGTGTCAACACTGCAAGTGGACAGTAAGATAGTTTCATTCAAAGAGACCCTGGCAGGCCACAGACCTGTGGACTAGAGGTAGCAGGAATTGACCTGGGGGACAGATAGTGGCATGGGGTGGGAGGCCACTGCACCACGGCCCAAACTGGACTGGGCTGCCTTCCCATAGCAAGGAGAGGTCAGCTGTGGAAATGCTCATTTATATTTAATGGAAAAAGGTTACAAAGCCTTTTGGGTTTTATGATCCCAATCACACTACATAAAAAAAGTTTCTGGAAGTAAGTACATAAAATGTTAATAATAGGTATCACTGCTAGTGCTTTTCATTGGAGTAAGTTTTCCCTCTCCTTTTTGCTCTCTAGGATGTCTTGTTACTACAGTGAGCACATTTTCAGAAGACAGCATGCACATGAACTGTGCATGGAGCATTGTCTATCTTGCCAGGCACATGGAGGAGGGATTGCACCCAGATCCCAGGGACAGATGGGCTGCAGGCTCTCGAAGTGGCAAGGCTGACCTGGGGGCACAGTTCCTGGTGGCAGCTGTCAGCACTGTGTGCAGGGTCCTGGGAGAGTTCAGGAGGACCAGCTGAGAGGAGAAAGGGCCCCAGCGCAGGATAGCCTGGCCCATGAGGATACCAGAGCCAACACGCGCTCCAGGGTCTTTTCTTGGGGACCTATTTCTGAGTGGGTCTCTCTCAGTCTCCTCAGAAAGTCCAGATTGCCTATTACCTCCCAGATTCCCAGCTAGCTCAGGAGTGGCTGAGAATTTCTTAGAACCAGCCTATCTGCTCTCCAAGGTCACAGAGTAGTGATCTGAGGAGCCCTTGAGCGTGAGGTGCTTGTGGGCTGGAGCTGGCAGATGGTGGCCAGGCAGTGGTCACGGAGAAGAGGTTGCTGCCCACTGGTGTGACCACCCATTGACCCCATCACATGGAGAACCATTGGGCACTGTTATGGCATTAGCTCAAGGCTCTGCAAGGCAGACTGGCCCTGGGCTACGTGGTGAGCCTGGGACTGGGTTTATTTTGGGGACAGGGCAGGGAGGGAAGCAGGAAATGATGATGTGCAAGGTGGTGGCGGCATGGACTTGCTCTCTGTAGCCCTGGCACTGTACCCATTAATACCTCAGCTAGCTGCCTGCTGTTATAAACAATACCTATAATTAACTTTAACCCAAATAAAGGAACTTTTTTGAGATCAGTTTATCTGGAGTAAAGTCACTGTCTTCCATAAGCCCCTACTTGGCCCTATTGAGGGCTTGTACTGCTCTAGGGGGAAAGAGAACGTGGACCTCCGTGGGGATTCAGACCACCTTGAGCTAGCTCGGGGATCACCCAGCCAAGGGCAGTGCGAGGTGTCGCCTAAGTCTGCGGGCCCAGGTAAAGCTCTGGGGGGCTGTCCTCACCGGTAGGTGTCCTCAGAGTAGGTCTTCTGCACATAGTCCTGCAGCTCCATCTGGGCCTTCTCTTGGAACTTCTCAATCTGGCTTGTGCCCGTTAGACCTGGGTGGTCTGAAATAGGAAAGGAGCCCAAGTTCCCCTCTACATTTGGGAGGTGCAGTAGCAGACACCTTAGAATTTCACTTCAGTCAAATCCTGACAGACGCCCAAGCACAGTGGGTGAAAGGCTGGTCTAGCTGGAACAGGGGCCCAAGGTTTGGGGCCCCTGACTGGGCACCCTCAGCCTGAGTGGCCCTGTCCAATGACTGGACGTTGGCTTCCCACTGCTCTAGGAAACACAGACCCTAAAGTTATGATTAGGAATTACTACTTTCTAGTTTATATGTCATCTCTCCTATTTTTATTAGCTATGTTAGCTTAATTAGGGGGAGGAGAAAGGTTAAATGTGCCCAGCTGCATGTGGGGTCAGCAGCTGCTCTAAGGGCCAGGGGTCAGGGGCCAGGCGGGTGCCTCACTCTCCACCATGGCCCACCACCTCTTTACCTGCTGCCAACAACCCGCCTGGCATGACCTGCAGCAGCTGGCCTGACTGCTGCCCTAGGAGTCCACATCTGCCTGGTTTGGCATGCCAGAGCCCTGGGCACTGGCAGGGCTGGAACAGAGGTAGACAGCACCAAGGTCATGGGGCCAGGTGCCCACTCTGCATGCTGCCATCCTGGTTGGCAGGTACAGTTGGGACCCCAACCAAGCTGCTCAGTGCCTGGTATCCCCAGGCCAGGGAATGCTGCTATGAGCTGCAAGGGAAGGGTTTTGAATAGCTGCACAGGGCAGCCCACAAAGCATGGGGCACGAGGACATGGGTTACACACAATCTGGTGGGGCTCTGTCTACACTGCCAGTGACAACACGATCACTCTCAGAAATTGCAGCAGACATAGTGGAAAGGTGGCATGTCCCCACCGCATATCTTACCAGGGCTAAAGAGAACTATAGCTTTAAGGTATGCGTACTCGTAGCCGTCTATCTCCAGCCTCGCCATGCTGTTGCAGAACTCCTGTAGCTTCCAGATGTGCTCCATGACCTGCTTCACGCGCTCACCCGACAGCTTGTCTGCAAGGCAGCGAGCATGCTGGCTGGCAAAGGCCTGACAGGGTCCTCCAGCCCTGCCTGCCTGGCCCAATCCTTGGCCCCATCCCAATGTGGGCCTGGCCCAGTCGGCCCTACCTTCCTGGATGCTGTTCTGCAGATGATTGACGATGGCCGCCAGGATGGTGGACAGGCTCATGACCTGTGCACACTGCGCCAGGCCAAGGGTGAAGAGCTCATTCCAACAGGCACGCACCAGGCTGGTGTTGCAGTCCTGCCTGGGAACAGAGGGGTGCCAGCTGCGCTGCATGCTTGGCCTGCCTTCAGGTGTTCCCACACATAACTGATCCAGTGACTCTGCAGTTTGCAGCCCCTGTCACTGTGTGCCCATGCTGTACCCAGGTGGTACCAGGACACAGCGGCTGCCAGGCCCAGACCTGGCCCCCACCCTCAGCACGCAGGGCATTGACTGAGTGGCGTACAGTGTGGCACAGCCACTCTCTGGCACTTACCCCAGTGCCTGGAAGGCCGGGATGGAGCGTGCCCAGTGCATGGACAGGAAGAGCAGGCGTGATGCAGACTCGCAGATGTAGTGCACATTGAGGTACTCAGGCATTGGGCTGGGCATTGTCAGCTGCAGGCATATGGTATGGAGGTTAGGGATGCATGTGCTGCCTCAGGGAGCTAGGGTCTCAGCCCCCGAAGGGTGGTGACCAGGCTGATCTCTGTCCTGTTTGGGTTCAGGATATGAGCTAAGGTCTAAGTGGGACCCTGGGTACAGGGTTGTTTTACAGGGAGCTGACAGTTGCTGTGTGCCAGGGCAATGCGCCCTCATTGTGGAGCTTGTCCAGGGTAGCCACAGGCAGCATGGAATGGGACCTTCACTCCAGTGTAAGCACTGGATCACTAATGCAGGGCGCAGGGAGCAAGACAGTTCCCAGACCAGGACCTCGACACCCCTGGAGTGGCCCCTCTACTTCCTGTGGCTCTGGAGGATAGTAAGCAGATGGATGGCTCCCACTCCAAGTGGCCACGGGCCATCAGAGCACCTTGAGACATGACTGCCCTTATAGGGACACTGCCATGGAACCCTGGGTCCTGGAGGCTGGCTTGGTGTAGAGCCTCTCACCTTGTGCCACTACTTACCTTGAATGTGACATGTGTGTCCGAGAGCAGTGGGCCCTCAACCTCAATGATGGGTGTTGACTGGTCCCTGCTGATGACGTGGATGCCACCTCCTCCACTGGCATCCAACCCATCTGCCAGGCCAGGGGGCGAGGTGCCGTCTGCAGTGTTAAGTGCTTTGGCTAAAGTGTCAAATGCCCTGCAAGCAAACAGAGTGGGCTGTGCCATAGGTTTGCAGTTTAGAGGCCCTGAGCCCTGCAGCCACCACAAGGACGGCAGGCCTCACATAGGAAAGGGGTACCCACCACAGGCCCAAGAAGTGTCTAGAGGCGACCCCCAGCTGGGTGCTCCCTCTCACATCCACCCTCCAGAGAGGCAGAGCTTCTCTTCACTTAGATGTTACTGCTCAGTGTTAATAACCTCCCCAAGCCACTCCATGATAAGTGGTGGGACCAGAATTCTACCTGACTCAGATCCTGCAACC
Organism: Dolichotis patagonum; assembly: GCA_004027295.1. Taxonomy (NCBI): domain Eukaryota; kingdom Metazoa; phylum Chordata; class Mammalia; order Rodentia; family Caviidae; genus Dolichotis; species Dolichotis patagonum. The sequence continues at coordinate 14,515 of PVJX010014819.1, read as the reverse complement.
TGAGTTCTGTCAGACTAAGTAAGCATGAGGACTAGCAGGCAGGTGAGCACATCTGGGATCCTAGCACTAGGCAGGCTGAGGCAAGAGGATTGTGAGTTCAAGGCCAGTCTAAACTATCTAGTGAGACCCCATCTCAAATCAAAATCAAACAACAACAGAAACCCTAAAACCAAGCCAGGCGTTGTGGCACACACCCAGTAGCTGGGAGGTTGATGGCTGCGAGTTTGAGGCCTGTCTAGGCTACATAGGGAGCTTGGGGCCAGCCTGGACTACAGTGAGACCCTCTTAAAAAACAAAACAAGCCAAAACCCTAGCAAAACAGAAGTCTTCAGAAAACCATGAGGATCATGCCTGGCAGCCAGGACAGCAGTGGAGGGAACCACACCCAGGCTGAGCACAGTATGGAGATGTCTGCCACATCCTCACTTGCCACCGTGGCCACACTCCAGGGGTCAAGCTCTAAACTCACAACTCAGAAAAATAGGTTAACACTGAAGCAGGTAGGAGCTGTCACCACAAAGGTGCCTTAAAAAGGGTGACAGAGAGCACTGTCCACCCCACATACTGAATTTCCTCTTCTATCATTTGGGATGAAAAAGCAATGTCACTGTGTGCATGCCCATCCCTGAGACAGCTTCACAGTCCCTGATCCTCACAGCAGCAGCGTGGGCGCCTGGCTCATACCGGGTGATCTCACTGGCAGACTGGTCCTCTGGCTGGATGTCCGAGGTGTCGCCATTGTTCAAGGATTCACTCAGGTTAGCCAGGGAGGTCACGACATTTGCCAGTGTGCCCAGGGCTCCCTGGCTTGTCTCAGCCTATGGGACAAGAGGTGATGTTATAAAGGCACACACAGGGCAAAGGGTATGATGCTTCCAGGGGCACATGAAATGTGTGAGGACAGGAACACGGAGTCTTGGATGTGGTGGTCACACAGATCCATGCCTATACCACAAGATAGGGATAAATTGATAGAAGTAGGGCTGGGGGATTAGCTCAGCAGCACAAGCCCCTGCCTGGAAAGCACGCGGTCATGAGTTTGATCCCCAGTACCAAACAACAACAACAAAATGATACATATGAAACGGTAACTGGACTTCACAAAGCAAAATGCTGGTGCTTCAAAGGACACAAACAGAAAGTCATAAATGTGTTTGGGTCCCAGGGTGACAGGGTTCAGTGGTCAGGGTTTTGTGGTTTAGGGTGTCTAAAGGCCCAATTCTACATGCTGAGGACCTGAGATAGTGATTCTCCAAAGTGGGGAGACAGTAGCCAGCAGACACAGGCAGAGGCTTGGCGTGGCAGGAAATAGAACTAAAGCCCCAGTGGCCCCACACTGATACCCCAAGGAAGGGCAGAGCCAGGTCACAGTCACAGCCATTGAGTATGGCTGACCCTCCCTCACAAGCAGCAGTGAAGCTGTCACCACATGATCTGCACCTCCCGTCCAGAGCAGACACTGCCAGCACCCAGGAGTTGGTGCCCAGGTGAGCATGGTGTCATGGCAACATCACGTACCAGATCGGCAACACCAAGAAATGACCCACCCTGGGTACAGTCACACACAGTGACCACGAGATGAATGCCAGGGACTGCATGCACAGCTCCTTGGTGACACAAACACAGTGGACCTGGGCCCACAGCAGGGTGGAGCTGCAGGTCTGAAGGAGTGAGTGGCTGCTTTTAGGGGCAATGGAAACACACTGAGGGGGCAGTACAGCTGCAAAGCCATGTAAACTGCACAAACCAAATTCCCCACCAGAGCCCGTGTGGTGTGCAGTGTGGCTTTTACTTCAGTTATGAAACAAGCAGAGATGAACCAAGATACAGGGATACTTGTCTGTGTGTCTTGATTATGAAAGTGAGAAACTTCATGCTGCACTGCCAACATGTACTAATAAACATTTCCAAAAGTCAAAGTTGTTTATAGACAAACAAAATGAATTACAGATTTAGAACAAGTGAGAGACAGAAATGAAAACTAAAATCCACACAGAGGTCAAAGCCAGCGAGTACCCCAAGGTCCTGTAGCAGACACAGGAGCTGGGGAGGAGGCTGTAAGGTGCATGGCTCAAGAAGGACATATTTGGTCCCTAAGGCCACAGGGCCCAGCGTCACACTGCATTGGCTCTGTGTGACAGAACTGCAGAGGACCCTGCTGCAGGGTGCCTCTGAAAGCTTTGTGGTCATTTCAATGTCGATTGTTTTGAATATATGATACTTCAAAGTAAAAAGTTTACAAATCTACTCCTGCAAACACTACTTCAGGAGCTCTCCATGTCTTCTCTTTCCCAGCAGCCTCTCTGGGGCTTTTGTGACTCTGCCTCAGGGAGAAGGGGTGGGGCAGCCAACTCTGGAGCCCTTTCTTGACTAGGTAAGTGCCACAAAGCTTTTGTATTCATTCTCCTTTCTCCAGTGACAATAATTAGATCTCAGTAGTTCACAGGAGTGCTCACTGTGTGATGTTACAAATTAACTACCTCTACACTGGGTGTGGTGCCACATGCCTGTAACCCCAGCTAGTTGGGAGGCTGAGGCAGGATGATTAACAGCTCAAGGCTAGGCTGGGAAATTCAGGGAGATCTGTCTCAAAATAAATAATAGTAGTAGTAGCTCAGTGTGAAGGTCCTGTGTTCAATCCTCTGTCCTGCTGAGAACTAGGGGCTTTTGTAAAGGGTCATTACATGCATGTGGCAGGTCTGCCAATGTGTGTACCAGGAAAAAGAATAGGACCACAGAGTATCTGCCACCCTGAAGTCCAGACTCCAATACCGGACAGTGGATATGACCACCGGCCCTGGTTGAGTTAGGGTTCTGAAAAGCCAGTGTCCCTGAGCAAGGTGTCCCAGGGTGCTATGTGAGGGCAGAGAGGGGAGGAAGCGGGACACGTGCCTCACCTTGGAGTCTGTGGCCAGGAGCACTGTGCCATCCTCACGGATCAGAGGCTGCTGGATGTTCACGAGCATCCCTGGGTCCAAGAGACCTGGCTGTCTGCTCAAGACAGAGAAACCAGTGTGGCTTCCAGCAGCCACACAGCAGTCACCAGACCCTGTGGAGCCATGGTGTCCACCCTGGCCCGTGGCATCATCATATCCCTTGGGTGTATTTGATGCTGTCTCTTCAATGCTCTATGGGTCCTGGTTTCTCTCTTCCCCTTCCCTTCCTAACAAGCTCACAGCTCACAGAAAGAAGGCACCATTAACTTGCACTCTGCTGGGGATCTCAGCTCATGTGCTGTGTACACTGCAACCTCGCTCAGATACTGAGCTACAAATGACTGCCGTCCTAGGTGGAGTTGCAGCCATGCTACCCTTTGGGGAACAGGGGCTGACCTTGCACCGTCCTTGTCGGCCACAAATGTGGGCGTGGCTATCAGGGGGCTCCGCAGGTCCTTCCGGATGTAGATTTTCTCCGTGGACGCAGCACAGTTGCTAGGCTTTTCCCGCTGTACATCAAAGGGCTTCCGCTCACTCTGCACAGCTGGATTCACAAGGAGAGGACTCATGGGTATTTTTTTCCATTTCATTCTCTATTTTTTGTTTTTTTTTTTAAGACTCATGTTTACAGAGGACTCTGACAGGAAAAGCTACCCCTCCTGCACAGACACCTGTGCTGTGGGGTTCTGGGGCCAGTAGTGCCAGGCTGGACTCAGGGCACATGGAGCACAGGGTCAGCAGTAGGTGTGGAGTGGGCTCTCACAGATCATCCTGGCCATAGCCTGGGGAGCCCTGAACAGCCTCAAGACTGTGGCAGTGTCCCTATCCATTCTCCTGCAGCACAGCACCACATGTGTCACATGCCACAGAAGACAGCAAGATGGCTCAAGAAGAGATGCAAAGCCCAGGGACTCGAACTCGGGTATCCTGGGAGTCAAGCTGAAGCCCAACTGGTCTCAATTTGCAGCTCTCGCTGTAGCTGCAAAAGGATAATCCCAGTCTCTCCTCAGAGGACAGATATCACTACTGATGGAGAAACGGCAGTGTGGGCCAGCCTGACGCCAAGCTAGTAGTTCTGGTATTTTTCTTCCCTGGGTACTGGGGATTGAGCCCAAGGACTTTATACCAAGCCACATTCACAGTCCTTTTTTCATTTTTTATTTTGAGACAGGCTCACCCTAAGTTGCTAGGTAGCACAGGTTGGGCTTCAGCCTCCCTATCCGGAAGGACATCAGCTTTGTTATTTACTTTGGAAGAAGAGTAAAATCACTGTGTAAAATAAAAACATCAAACTAAGCAGACACTGGACTGACCACTCTAGTTTCTCAAAGGACGCAGCTCTGCAGTGAACTTTGCAGTACTGAAATGTGTTGTCTGCAGTCTTCCCTCAGAGTCAGGCACCCTCAGTGGGCCTACTGTCCAGGCAGGGTAGCAAGTGTGCCCTGCCTCTGTGACCCCAGGCCTCTGCAGTCTCTTGGGCACAAATTTTCACCACCCAGATAGGAAGTGACCCCCAGGCTGCTGGGTTTGAAATTCCTAAGCCCAGTTCTGGCTCGGGAGCTGAGAGGAGGGGCCCAGGCTTCCCTGGTGCCTCATGTAGGGCACCCTCCTGCACAGGAGTGGGAGGATGGGGCAGGGGGTGGGGACAGGGGCTGGGGGGCAGTGAGTCCCCAGCCAGCCTTCAGGGGCAGGTCTAGAGTGCTCCACAGTCTCAGCCTCCCCACTTGTCATGAGCCCCTGCCCCGTCCCACTGGCTGTCCCAGAGGAAGTGGAGCTGTACCCTGAGCAGTTTCCCTTGACCCAGGCCCCACCCACCCCAGGTGGCTTTGCTCACACTCCATCTTCATGCCCATCTCCAGGCACTTCTTTAGCCGGCAGAACTGGCAGCGATTGCGGTGGTGCTTGTTGATTACGCAGTCCTGGCTGCTGCGGCAGCTATAGGTCAGGTTCTTCCTCACGCTCCTTTTGAAGAAGCCCTTGCAGCCTTCGCAGCTGACGGCCCCATAGTGCCGGCCTAGGAGGAGAGGGAGGAGAGGGTGGTGAGCTCCACAAAGCGTCTGTGCATGGTTTCTGTACCTACTACACAATGGTACATTCAAGCAGTGAATTCTGTGCCCCTCCGCACATAGTAGGGTGCCTGTGTCTGGCACAATTACTTCAGAGGCCCCTCACACCCTGGTCCTACTTTCCCCAGGGTGTTGCTGGGCTGGCTGGGCCTCTGACCCGCAGGAGCAGTCCTGGCTGCTGTAGCCTGTCCAGGCCACCCCTTACCCATGACAGGAAAGAGCATCCTGCCTCAGTGGACCCCTCTTGGTGCACAGGGCACTGTCACAGACATCTCCCTTTCTTCCTGGTAGATGCGAGCCTCTACCCAATGCTACTATGTTCCACAGGATGCCCACTTCTGGTAGCCACTGAGGTTCCCAGTCTTAAGTTTCTGAGGTGGAATTGTTTCCAAGTACATCTGGGGGACCCCAAGTTTGCTCTTCTAGAACAGTGGTGTAAAAACCACCCTGAGAACACTGCTTTTCTTTCCTGGTGCACTGTGCCCTAGGGTGACTTGGCTGTATGCAACCAGTGGCCCTGTCAGGTGAGGGGACCATGGGCTGGTCTGCTGCACACCTTTCCCTGCGAGGCAGGGGATGTGGGTTCTCGGTGTGACTGGTCTGTGAGGAGTTAGTGCCCGGGGAAAGTGGCAAATGCCAGGAGGTCTGGCCTTGTGGCCCTACTGCTCCTGGGGTCAAGAGCATCAGGCTACCTTCCAGGGATAGGGAACAAGGCAGGCAGCCCGGGCAGAGATAGGTGGCCTAGAGGGAAGCAGGAGGCTGGGCTGTCTGTCCAGAGGGTATGGCCCATCTCCTTCTTTCCTCCCCCCCCCTTTTTTTTTTGGTCTTTTTTGTCTTTTTGCGACAGTGTCACTGTGCAGTTCAGGCTGGCCTTGAACTCATGTTGCAGCCCAGGCTGGCCTCCAACTTGTGGTGATCCTCCTGTCTCAGCCTTCAAGTGTTGGGATTACAGGTATGCACCACCACACCCAGCCTCTTTTCTAAATAAACACAAACAACCAAACCCAGGACAAGCAAGTGTTTATCTGCAGCTGTGCCCTGTCAGCACCTCCCCTTTCCTGCTCTCTAGTGACTTCGTGGTTGGACTCCATCCTCCAGGTCCTTCCTCTATGAGCACAGGTGTCACATGGCCCAGGCTGGCACTGTCCCTCCTGGGTGCGACAAGGGTGTCCAGGAGTGGCTGCCTCTGGGGCTGTCACCTGGTGGGTCCAAGGGATGGCCCAGGGACGTCTATTGTGGAGGGGCACAGCCTGTGCAGGTGGAAGCCAGGCCTTTGCCACACAGGAACATGGCGCCCCAGAGACTTCTCACAGGAGTTGGTGCTCCACTTTCCTTTCGGTCTAATTCCTGAGAAGCCATTTTGCTTATTTCCTCACACTGATGGCTGCTGTGCAGAGTGGAGCCTACACACACCACACACATGCACATACACACACACAGGCCTCTGTAACACCCCCAACTCCTAGCAGGCCACTTACCCGAGGCTTTGTCGCCACAGACCACACAGTATTCCACCACCTGTGGCCGCTGGAGCTCGGCCTTCCCCAGCAGCCGCTCCACAGATGCCGAATCCGTGACGATCTAGGGAGACCAGCAGATAGCTCACTCAGAACCAGGCTGAGAGCAGAGCATGTGTAACTGACTCCCGTCCCAGGTCCTCGTGGAGCTTGAGCAGCACCTGCTGACACCTGGATAGCCTGTGGCTGGGGCTCTGGCAGAACTTGCCTCTCTGGCAACCACCCAAGAATGGGCCATGGGGAGTCATGTGGTGTCCCTAGAGAAGGGGAGGTCGGGCTGGGGATTTAGCTCAGTGGCTTAAGCGCCTGCCTGGCAAGCGTGAGGTCGTGAGTTCAATCCCTGGTACCAAAAAAAAAAAAAAAAAAAAAAAGAAGGGGAGGTCCTTCCACTCCTTATCAGCAGTGCTGGAAAGGACTCCCACAGGTGTGTCTCCTCGGGACAGCTGTGGCAGGGGGATCTGACCACATGTCCTCTGACACCTTGCAGGTGATGCTCTAGGGGACACAGTGCCACCATTTGGGAGAGTACTAACTCTCGTCCCAATGAGGAGGAGATTTAAACCCTTCATGGGAGCCTAGGACACGCTCGCAGGGATAGCACATACCACCATGTTGCTGTGGCCCTCTGACTGAACAAGGGTACACTAAACACGCAGCTACCCTGGAAGCTGAGCACACAGGCTTTGAGTCCAGCTCTGCAGAGAAAATCATTCTTTCCCTCCTGCAGTTTCCTCATAGTGGCAAGGGACATTACATGGCTGTCAGGAGAAGACTCAGACCCGTGCTCCAAATGCAACGAGCCATGCAGACAGCACATTAAGGGAAATGATCCTGTCATAAGGGACAGACTGTGTGTGGCCATGGCTATGAGTTGGTTGCTGGGGCTATTTGATTCACACAAGTGGAAGTCACTATTCAGCAGGTCCAGAATGGTCACTTGTGAGTGTCTCTATCTTGGAGCACCTGTATGCAACTCCCATAGCAGGGGCTACCATGAAGGAAGAGAGAGAGGTACAGATGGATGGCACAGTGCTCTGAGTAACCCCACTGCTAAAAGTGCTTCCCGTGGTGAATACCATTATCACGTACACGCATCCCATCCAGAGGCAAGAAAAAAAAAAGGTGTTTGGAACACACGGTGGTTGCGACAGGCCAGAGGAAGGGTTCTCGTCCAGCCAGGTCGCCCCAGACAGCACCTCTGAAATGTACTGGGCTAAGCTGCCTGGACTCTGGCTTGTGAGGAGTTCTTAGGGGCTCAGTGCTACCTAGGATCCCAGCACCTCCAGGGACAACAGTGGCCACCATGAGAGGCTGAGGCAGGCAGGGACAGAGCTGCAGGGCCTCACCTGGATCCTGCCTGGCACCAGGCTGTCCGATGTGGTAAAGATGAGCTGTTTGGCACTGGGTGTCTCTGGGGAAGCCAGGATCACCTTCCCAGGGCCAGCGCCATCGGGGCTGGTCAGGAGGAACTGCTGCTTGGAGGAGCCTGAGGCGTCCACTGCGGTGACAATCTGTATCTTCTGTCCTGTCTGCTGGTCTGTCACAATCTGCAGGGCAACGCAAGGCCGCGTGGTGAGTTCGGGAGCTCCAGGCCCTGAGACTCGCTGCTCCCGGAGTGTGGTATTGCCTGTGGTGATGTGCGTGGGGTGGGACACAATCTCACAATGCTGATTTTATGCTAGGGTTACAGCTTCAGCAGGAAGTGAAGGCAGTCACTGGTATGGATGATATGGTTAACTTGTGAAAGGTCCTTGCTCTGGCGCAGTGAAATGCTCAACAGGGTGCGCACAGTTGCTAACAGTCACCAGTCCTGTTACCTACAGGCTCCCAGGCCTCCCTTTGGCCCTTTCACAATCTCCTAACAAACTAGGTGCACCACCACTGCATAGCTGCAGGGGTTGAGAACTGCTCAGTCACACAGTTGAGTGGGGACAGGCGACCCTCAGTCTGTCCAGCCCGAGCCAACTCTTCCTGTCTAGCCTGCCATCCTTGTGAAATCATCCTTCCCTTCCACCTTTCAGATAAAACACAACTGTTATGAATTAGAATATACTAAAACAAACAAAAAGCCACGTGTGGTGGCACAGTGCTGCAATCTAGCACTGGGGATGCTGAGGCAGGAAGATTACCTTGAGTTCAAGGGTAGTTTGTCTCAAAAACAAAACCAAACAAACAAACAAACAAGAAAACTAAAAGCAAACAAACAAATCCCCCTAAAATCCAACCAAACAAAGAGCCCACTGAAGCCTGGGCTGGTTGTGAGATTGCAGAGGTCACCAGCGGCCTGCATGAGAGACTATGCTGAGCGGTACCTGGTGCATCCAGTGTTGCTCACAGCTCACACGGCAAGGTTTCCAGCTATGTTCACTATACGGGGAGCGCCTGCCCGCCCAAGGCTTTTCCCTATGGTTTCAGTTCCAGGACAAGGGCAGATCAGCAACATGTGTGCTGAGTACCATGCCAGGGACAGTCGCTGCCTAGTGTGACAATACGGGGGATGCACATCTCCCTTAAGACTTCAGAGCAGCCTGGAGAGCTTTACAGCCTAGGTCCTTAAATGTCCCTGTGCCACTGGGTACTCAGTAGCACCCTACGGTGGGATAAGGATAGGCGTGTGTCAGAACCTGTTCAGGCACCAGTGCAGACAACAGCAAGAAAGTAAGTGCATGCGGCTCCTAATCTGAGGATGACAGCCCTCAGGGTGCCTTCCCAGGTCCCCAGCAAAACAGACACAGCTTAAGTTGAATGTAAGAGAGCCACAACTCTTTGGCTTCTGTACGTACCTGGTGTAGGTAAGGCATTTTTTTCTTTCTTTCTTTCTTTTTTTGGGGGGAGGGGGGAGGACAGGATCTCCCTATGTAGACCAGGCTGGCCTCAAACTTACTGTGTAGCTCAGGTTGGCCTCACATTTGCTGTGATCATTCTGCATCAGCCTCTTGAGTGCCAGGATGACAAGGGTGTGCCACCATGCCCAGTGTAAATAAGGCTTCCTAACAGCATATCCCTCTCTCCTAATTCATCTCCAGTGTAAAGTCTCTTTAAGAGTAGGGAGAAGCTGGGCGTAGTGGCACACACCTGTAATCCTAGCACTTGGGAGGCTGAGGCAGGAGGATCACTGTAAATTTTAGACCAGCCTGGGCTACAAAGTGAGCTCAAGGCCAGCCTGAACTGCATAGCAAGACCCTATCTCAAAAAAAAAAAAAAAAAAAAAAAAAAAAAAAAAAAAAAGTAGGGCGATGGGGTCGGGGTGGGGGCTGTGCCCAGCAACAATGCCGCAGTGTCCACACCAAACCCTCTCATCACCAAACGCCTCCCGACCACACTCTGCACTCCCACCCCACCATGCAGCGTGGCTATGCTCTGGTTTGGCCTCCGGCCCCAAACCTACACTGTCATTCACAGTGTTCCTGCACCCCGTTGCTGCCCTCAGGTCCCTGGCTCATCAGTTCATAGGTATATGAGTGGCAATTAGCAAACAGCACCACTGGTGACTTGTCACAAGGCACCAATAACTAATACCTATGGAACACCATCAAGTGCCAGCACCCTGCCAAATCTTCATGGGAACATCCCATGGCTCCTTGCCACCAACTACAAGGCAAGCACTGCTACCCATGTGGTTTCCAATGGGAAAAAATGACATACTTAAAACTGTGACTACCAGAAACTATTACCAGGGTACGGGTAAAGATGGCCCACTAGGCACAAGGTAGGGTCTTCTTCCGCGTGCTGTAGCCCCACAGTTCAGACCTCTGCTTTAGGAGTCAGTTACAGCAGGACATAGTAGTACATGTCTATAATGCAGCGCTCAGGAGGCTGAGGCAGGAGGATTGCTGTGAGTCTGAGGCCAGCCCAGGCTACATAATGAGGTCAAGGCTAGCCAATACTAAATAGGGAGACCCTGCCTCAAAAATCTAAAAACCAAAATCAAAACTCAATGTGGGGGTGCAAGCCTGTAATCCCAGTAATCCCAGCATTGGGAACCTGAGGCAGGAGGTTCTCCATGAATTAGAGGTCAGCCTGGACTGCAGAGTGAGACCTCTGTCTCAAAAAAAAAACCAAACAACAATGGTAAATTAGTGACATGAACATCAACTGTGCCCTGTGCGGAGAGCCGGGTCTGTCTGAGATGGGTGGGCGGTACCTGGATACGCTGAGGCGAGGCAACTGCAGAGTCTGTGGAGATGATCTGGATGCGCGGGGAGGGGCTGGTCATCCCTGGAGCTTCAGGCCGAGGGGTCTGTGTACGTGGGACCTGGAGGAGATCACAGGTCAGAGGTGGATCTGAGGCATCAAACAAACCAGGGTGACTAGACTGGTGAGACTGCCCTGATGTGGCCTGGGAGATAGCCAGCTGCCCCTAGTGGTGCAGGCACAGGAGGAATGAGAGCACCTCAGTTCTCTGTACACTCAGGTGAGCCTCCCAGTGATCTTCAGAGACAGGCTTGGGATCCTCCTCCCTCCCCAGCCAGCCGTACACTCCTCCAGATGACTGCTAGAGGCATGAGCAGGGCAGGGCCAGCTCGACACTCAGGTAGGGTCCCCTTCCCCGGTGCCAGAGTGACAGCATTGGGAAAAGCTCGCAGGAGCCCTCAGACCTGGAGTTCAGTCAGTGCCCACCAGAGTGAGGCTGAAGGTGCTGAGTGTCCAATGGTACTTGAATTCGAGAAGGTATTACTACCCTGGGTTAAAAGTAGAACATCAACTGCCCGGTGTGGTAGCACACGCCTGTAATCCTAGCACTGGGGAGGCTGAGGCAGAAGGATTACTGTGACTTCAAGGCCAACCTAGCTACACAGTGAATTCAAGGCCAGCCTGCATTGCAAAGTGAGACCCTATCTCAAAAAACCAAACTAAAACCAAAAAGAAACACATAAAATAGTATATCAGTATATCATGAACCAATCAATACCTTACAAACTGCAAATAGAGGAGAGAATATTCCTTAACTTATTCTCTGGAGCCAATATTATCTGATACCAAAACAGGACAGAGACATAACAAGAAAACTATAGACCAATACTCATTATAAGTAGAGATGTAAAAAAATTTCAACCAAAGAATGCACACAAAGGCTAACAGACCATGCCAGAGTGAGTTAATCTGGGTACGTACGGCTGGCTCAACAGCTTAAGATACTACACTAACAGAATAAATTAAATGATCTACATACAGAAAAACCTACAGAATCCACAAGAAGGTAACATGATTAGGGCAAAAAAATGAGTTCCAAGGCTGCAGGGCACAAGATCAATGAACAATTGACTGCATTTCTATCCAATAGCCACAGCTATCTAAAAGGAAGTCAAGGAAACAGGAAGTGCCACCCAACGTGGTATCAGAGTATTTAGCAACAAACGTAGCCAAGTAAGTGCAAGATCCAGGCCAGAAGATCTAATGCTATGAGATATCAAGCCTCACAATGACTTACGGATGTGATGCAAACCCTATCAAAAATCCAGGTGCTTTTTAAAAAATTTCATGGAAATACAAGGGACCCAGAGTAGCCAAAAGGATCTCGCAAAAGTAAAGCAAAGTTGGAAGACTAACACTTCTTTCCAAAATGGAATACAAACCTACCCTAGTCATGACAGCATGGGATCTAGCAATCCTAATTTTGAGTATTTACCAAAAGGATATGCACACAAAGGAACCTAGTCTGCCACCTGCAATGCGTGGACAGAACCGCAGAACCCATGCCAAGGGCAACATGCCACATCAGAGAGACATCTGCATGTTTCTGCTTCTGAGGTGAGCAAGGGTATAGAACCAGGGAGAATGTCGCATCAGAGGCTGGGGCTGGACAAGGAGAGGGATGACAGTTCCAGGAGACAGTCCACACACCCAAGTGGTGTTTTTAGATCTGCACACAATTTGGAGCGTGACCGCATGCTACACGTTTCAGAACTGATCGGGGCCAAGTTCACGCGCTCCATCTCGTGCTGATTAGTTCAATTCAATCACTCCACACCACACGTGAACTCCACATCTTTTTGTGCCCCACAAACTGCATTTACAATGCAAACACCACTGTGGAGCCAAAACAGAGGGTCACACAGAATGATGGGCCAGAACTGAGGCCTCAGAAAGAAGCTTCCAGATGCTCAGTGATCCTGATATACAGAGACACCCATGGGTCAGCGGGGGGTGAGGGGTGGGGGAGCACTGCTGGGATGACCTAGTGCTGTGTGGGCCTGAGTGACTGTGCCTTCAAAGGTGTTTTTTTTTGTCTTTCTTTCTTTTTTGTGGTGTTGGGGAGCAAACCCAAGCAAAGTTGTTTTCTTCCTACAGTCCTCAGCCTGATGAGGACTTTACTAGGGGCCAGCCCAGACACCTGGGGCATCTGGGCTCCTTCTAGGTGGCCGAGTGGAGCTCTGCTCACTGAGCACCAAGCCACTGCCACAGGTCTGCTGCCCGTCTTCAGCACAGGAATGGACACAGAAGCATTCCCTTTAATGACCTGCTGACCCCCAAAACATCACGCCCAATGAGAGATGCCAGTCACAGAGACCACAATCACAGGGTTTCATTTGTCTCCAATCTGTGCAGGTGAACCCACATGCATAGGAAGGGGTTAGTGGTTGTGCAGGGCCAAGGCCCGGGGCTTCTTTCTTGGGTAATAAAGTATTCAGGAATCAGGCAGTGGTGACAGTTGCACAACTGTATGAAAAAAGTAAAAACCAAGCTGGGCGTGGTGGTGTACCCCTGTAATCCCGATATTCAGGAGGCTGGGGCAAGAGGATTGTCATGAGTTCAAGGCAAGCCTGCACTACATAGGGAGACTCTGTCTCAAAAAAACAAAACAGGAGAAGAGACAAGATGGCGGACTGGTAGGTAGCAGGAGAGAGACCCTCTCTGAGAGAGACAGCTGAAATGCCAGAATAAAACACCCTGGAGAGACCCAAACAGAGAGAGATAGACTCTCACAACCCAGAAAGAAACTAAAGTGCAAAAACCCGCTCGAATAAGAGGTCCTGGGGCTACTATTAGTGAAGATAAGATCAGCGAGCACGGCACCCGCCTCGAGACGCCTGAATTCCGCCCGACCTGAACAAGCGATCCGCGCCAAAGCAACTGGCTTGAGCCGCCGGAGCCCGGAGCTGAACAGCCAGCCCGGCGTGCAGCTTGCCGAGACCGGCACTGCACACGACCCACCCAGAGGCACCGTGAATTCCCACCTCAGCCGCGCTGAAGTCGGAGGTCGGGCAGTCCAGCAGTTCTCAGGGACACGGTGAGTGATGAGAATAAGACCCTCCCACGGGAAAGGGGAAACCGACTGGACTACATGTTGGATTTGGGCAGGACAGCCCTAACTCCATAAGGAAGTGGCTTCAGCTGGTTACTCCCCTCGCCGAGCGGATTGGTGGAATCTGCTTGAAATAGGCCACGCCCCTGGCGGGGACCCAGTTACTTCCCTGAGATCAGTGCACACTGATGCAGTGAAGGCCTGCAAAGGTTGACTGGCCCAGAAGGGAGGAGCTAGCGCACACTGCCTGTGGGTGAACTCTAATCTCTGATAACCTATTGAAGAGGGCTAAAGCTCCTAGCGTGCACCCTCTAGAGGAGCCTTAAACAACAATAAAAAGGGTCTGGGAATTACACTGTACACTTGTATGGAAGGAACCAAAAACATGACGAAAGGGAGAAATAAGAAAACACTCCCAGCCCCTAACCCTGAGAACATTGATCCAGGACAGGTAAATACAAAAGAGACTGAGGGCAGCAAAAAAGCAACATCAAACACAGCATTAGCGGACATAAAGAGATATATTCAAGACCTCGTAAGCGGGACCAAACCTGAAATATTAATTCAAATTAAACAAGAGATAAGTAGATTAATAAAAGAAGGGCTGGGTACCTCTCAAGAAGACACAGACAGAAGAATAGAGGAACACAAATGGAGAGAAAAATTTATTGAAGAATTCAGAAAAAACCTAGAATTTATGAAGCAGATTCAAAGGGATTATCAGGAAACTAAAGACTCGATAGAAAGCTG
>PVJX010014818.1:0-43973 GCA_004027295.1 Dolichotis patagonum | reverse complement strand
ATGCAAGAACAAAGTAAGAGAACTTAACACCACCTAATTTCAAGACTTTTAAAGCTGCAGTCATAGGCGCTGAATGGTAAGGTCATAAAGACAGACAAACAGATCAGTGGACTAGAAAAGAGAACATACCTGTAGTCCCAGCTCTCAGGAAGCTGAGCCAAGAGGGTCACCACGAGTTTGGGACCGGCCTGGGCTACACGATGAGTCAAGGCCAGCCTGAACTATGAAGTGAGTCCTTTTCTCATAAAAACCAACCAACCAACAAACAAACACAACAAGAACAAACAAAACAAAAACCCCCAAAGCTAAACAAAAAAAAAAACCCCAAAAAACCAAACAAAAATAAAAAAAAACAAAACAAAACAAACCCAAAAACCAGACAAAAACAAAACAAAGCAAAATAAAGCAAACCAGAAATAGAACCACATCTATATGGACAATTAATTTTTGACAAAGGTGCAAAGGTAATACAGTGGAGAAAATATATCTTCATTGAATAGTGCTAGAATAATTGAACATTCATTTATGAAAGGAAGAAAAGAAGTAGAAAACTCCCATCTATACCTCATAACATAGTTTAAAAATTAATTTAAAAATGGACTACAGGCTGGGCATGGTGGCACACCCCTGTAATCCCAGCACTTGGGAGGCTGAGGCAGAGGATTGTTGTGAGTTCAAGGCCAGCTGGTCAACATAGCGAACTCAAAACCAGCCTGAAGAACTACTCAGTGAAATCCTGTCTCAAAAAAAAAAAAAAAGGATTATAAGGTGTGTGTGTGTGCTGGAGATTGAATTCATTTTATTGATGCTAAGTCAGCACTCTGCCACTGAACTACCCCTCCAGCCCTCTTAAAATTTTGAGACAAAGTCTTGTTAAGTTGCCCAGGCTGGCTTCAGATTTGTAGTACTGCTAAATTACTGATATTACAAATGTGTGTCCAGCTTAGATTCTAGATCTAAATGTTAAAATCTAAAGCTATAAAATTCCTAGAAGAAAAATAAGGGAAAATTTTTGTATCATTGGGTTAGACAAATATTTCCTAGACATGACAGCAAAAGCACAATTTGCTAAAGAAGAAATACATAAATTGGACTTCATTAAAATAATAAATTACTGTTAAGAAAATGAAAACAAGCTGTAGACTAGGAAGAAATCTTTGCAAATCCTTTATGTGCTAAAGGACTTATATCCAACATATATAAAGAATACTCACAACCATTAATAAGGGAATACATGGCCCAGCTTTTTAAATGGGCAATAGATCTGAACAGTCACTTCACCAAAGTATATATAGGGATGGCAAATAAGCATGTGAAAAATGTTCAGTTCATTGCTACTAGTAATTAGAAAATGCAAATTAAATTTAATGAGCAATCTCTATGCATCAATTAGAATAGCTAAAATCTAAAAGAGTGACCATGACAGGAATTGGTGAGATGAGGAGCTATTGGTTCCTATACACTGCTGGTCAGAGTGTAAAACAGTACAACCCCTTTGGCAAGCAGTTTAGCAATTTCTAACAAAATTAAACCTATACCTACCATAACCAATGCATTCTTCCCAGAGAAAAGAAAGCATATGTCCTGAACTTCCATACTAAGACCTGTGCACATGTTTCTCTATTTCTATGGGATTTTGGTGTACAGATGGGACACCAAGGCCTTTGTCCCTGGAAGCAGCTTTATTCGCGCTGGTGCTGAGCCATCAGACATGCACCCAAAGGCTGAGTGCTGTAGTTGCACTCTTTTGCACAATTTTTGGGTCTTTGTCTCCCTTATATGGGCATCCACGAACATTTTACAATCTGATTGGGGAACATTTATGTTACAGAGTTACATCTGCACTACACATGCAAACAGAGGCTGGCATTGTTACGCTGTAAAAAGTTCCTGGTAGGACATGTTCTAAGGAACCCTACCACACTAGGATAGCCACACACCGGAACAGCCAGAAGTTCATCAACTGGTGAAGTGATAAATTAT
The DNA here is from genome assembly GCA_004027295.1 of Dolichotis patagonum. NCBI lineage: Eukaryota > Metazoa > Chordata > Mammalia > Rodentia > Caviidae > Dolichotis > Dolichotis patagonum. The sequence goes on along the minus strand of PVJX010014818.1, from coordinate 41,990 downwards.
GGTATATCACCTTAAAAGGGGTTACCATTTGGCACCAAAAATGAACCAATTCTGATATATGAGACAACGTGGTTAAGTCTCAATATGATTACACTGAGTGAAAAGAACCTGTGTTATGTACTACCTGATCATATTTATTTAAAATTCTAGGAAGTATAAACAAGTCTTTAGTGAAAGAAGACAAGTCAGCAACTGCCTGGGGAAGAAGGTGAGTTGGAGGGAGGACAAACTATAAAGGACTGCTTTTGTTTGTAGCGCTGGTGTCACAGTTGCCTACACAGGTCAGCACTCGCCGAACTGCACAAGTGTGTAGTTCAGTAAAGCTGTTTTGATGTCACATACAATTACTGGCTATTCACTGTCCATAGATTATGACCTATTATTTCTAAAAGTAGCTTTAGAACCTCAGAGATACATTCATTCAACAAACCTTTTTTTTTTTTTTTTTGAAGTAGGGATTGAACCCAGGGCCTTTGCACTGAGCTACATCCCCAGTCTTTTTAAAATTTTTAAACTTTGAGACAAGGTCTCACTAATTCTCTAAGTTTCCCATGTTTCAAACTTATGATCCTCCTGCTTCAGTCTCCCAGAGTGCTGGGATTATAGATATACATCACTATGGCTGATAACAAGCATTTCTGAGCATCAAATATGTGTTGTAAATTGTTCAAAGGTCAGGAAATACTCTAGTCAATAAAATATGTGAAAATTCCTGACTCCTCAGAGTCTACATTCTTGGGAGCAGAATGGTGGATGGGGAAACAAATCTTAATATACAATTTAAATATTTACTATATTGGATGATAAGTACTGTGAAGTAAAGAGAAGTAAGGTTGGGGGTATTGGGTGTGAATAGTGTTATAATTTTATGTGGCAGGGTCAGGGAAAGCCCACATGATAATGTGACCTTCGGGCAGAAACCGAAAGGAGCTGAGGAAGCCAGTCATATTGGTCTCGTGGAGAAGAAACTTCTAGACAAAGTCTGTGTGCAAAGGTCCTGAGGAAATGGACTTTGAGAATCTAGAAACAGCAAGCATCCCAGTACATCAGGAGCAGAATAAACAAGGAAGTGAACAGCAGAAAATGAGGTCGAGGTTGAGGTAGGTCAAGTTCAGCTACTAGAAAGACTTTGGCTTTCACCATGGACCCCCAGGATGCGAGGTAGAAACTATTTTGCATTTTCTGCAGATCTCCCATGTGCCTCTTGCCCAGAAGCCACAAAGTGCAGGGGTCTGCTCCACTCTGCTGCCCTGAGGGGCTCACACTTTCCCGGCACCCAGCCCATATCTGCACATAGCATCATGGCATGCAGGCGTCTGCGCTTGGCTTAGAAAGGGTGTTAGTGCGATCTAGAAGCCATGGTTGAAAATTCTAATTTTCTACACCCTACTTTCTGGAGGCTGTGAGAGAAAGCAGTAGGCTGAGTGTTTGCTGACCGCAGGGTCCTGGGTCTTATCTTAGCCTCTATCTGCAAAGCCACACACAAAACCTGGCCTGTAGCACGCACTCAATGGATATTTGTTGAACGAATGAAGAAAGAAAGAAAGAAAGAAGAAAGAAAGAAAAAGAAAGAAAGAAAGAGAGAGAGAGAGAAAGAAAGAAAGAAAGAAAGAAAGAAAGAAAGACATAAGAAATGGTCCACAGACCTCCCGTTCCTACAAAGACTCTCTAGAGACCAGCAAGATCCCACCTAGCTACACCTTTTTCTTGAGATAGTGGTGAGGCTCTCTGCTCGAAATCTGTTTTGTCTTCAGCAAAATGGGAACGATAATTATACCTACTCCACGAGGGCCTTAAGAGGATCAAATGAACTACCGGATGTGACGAGCACTGCCTAGCGCCCGTGTGCACCGGGTTTTTCACCGGTTAACTAAAGTTGAGTCACTGCAGCCCTACTAAGTAGTTCCTATTATTATTAACCTACTAACAAATGAAGACTCAGAACCTCAGAGGTTTAACAACGTGCCCAAAGTCACACAGCTTGTAAGTGTAGAAGCTGGAGTTTGAACCTGCACCTGTGCTCCTAACTGGTACTCTGCTAAGTCTCTCCAGCTCCCTCTTTGCCTACCGTGATAGAAGATCACAGCTGTGCTCTTGGGGGTGGGAAGCCAGGGCGTGGCCTTGGCCCCTCCCCTTCCGCCCAAGAACCGGAAACTGTAGGTTTGGGGCGGGGCTTGTGCGAGAGCCCCTCCCCTGCGGGACCTTGCTGGCCACTCTCCCATCTGGAGGGGTGTCAGGGACTCGGCTTCGCTCAGTCATTCTGCCCCTGTGCTGAAGGAGAACCAGCTGGCCTGTGGAGTTGCTGGGCGGCCCCGGGGGGTCCTCAGCCTGCCCCCGCAGAGAGATCTTGTTGGCTGTGACTGTCTAGGCCAGGAGGAGACCCAAAAGATGCCTGGGGCTGATCGTCTGGGTGGGTCTGGCTTGGCCGCTGTAATTGCTGGGCACAGGAGCCCGGGCTGGGCCTGCAGTGGAGACATTTATAGCCAGCGGCCTAGGGGACCATTCAAGTGGTTTTCTCTCTTTTGTATCCCTTTAATAAACGAGAACAGACATCAAATTAAAGCTGATTCTGGAGAAACTTGGCTTTGCTTCCAGGTTCTGGAGAGGTCAGGAGAAGGTCTGTGTGCTTGCTGACTTTGAGGTCTGAATTTTCTACCACATGCTTGTAAAATGTAGATTGGGATGTCAGGGCTAGTTAGGCCTTTGAGGTCACTCAGACCAAACTGACCGTCAGGCTTGTGCAGGGATCCCCGTTAGCACAGTCCTCATCAGGCTGGGGTTGCAGCCTTCCAGGGACCGGGAGATCACTATGGTTCAAAGCAGCCATGCGACTGACAGACAGCTCTCCACTGTCTCTTCTTACCCCTCTGAATCCCAGCTTCCTGCACTGTCAAATATCATCCATTCACTCAGTAAACATTTTGCCTTAGGCTGGGCCTTACCAGAAGCAAACTTGAGACAAAGATTTGAATGAGTCATTTGGCAGGTGACCCCCAGAAACAGCCATGGGAAGGAGAGATTGAGACAGGAAGAACTGGAGAATTGAGTTGTGTGGTCACCATAAGTTCCACTCCTACACCAGATACCTATGAACATGGCCATATTGGGAAAGTCTTTGCAGATGTAATCAAGTTCAGAGAGACCATAGTATTTCAGGGTGGGCCCTAATCCAGTGACTGGATCTTTATAAGATGAGAAAATTGAGCACGTAGATGCACACGAGGTAAGATGGCTATACAAAGACCCAGACACATACACAGGAAGGTGAGAACAGAACTATGCTGTCGAAAGCAAGCACTCCAGCAACTCCTGGAAGCTGGGAGAAGGACTGAGAAGATCTTCCCTCTGTTTCCTCAAGAAGAAACCAACTCAGCTGCCATCTTGATTTTGGACTTCCAGCCTCCTGAACTAAGAGAGAGGACATTTCTGTTGTCTTTGGCCACCTAGTGTGTGGTGTTCTGCTGTGGCAGCCTTAGAAAATAACATAAAAGGGACGAGTCAATAAACAATAATGCAGTGTGTCTGTCCAGCACTTACTGCAGTGGGGAAACTGAGGCTTGGTCTCTCTGGTTGTGCAATCCCTCCCCCAACTGTGTGCTTTTGTTCCCTGAACTTCCCAGCACTTCTGGACTCATGAGATGTCTTTGAGAGGCCATTAACACAGGGTTCAGGTGGAGGGACCTGAGGTCCCCCATCCCTGTTCCTCACAAGCCCTTTGACGTTGGACAAGGTGTTCAGCTCAGAAATTCACTTCTTTGTGCTGTAAAATGGTCATGATTGTGTCCATCTTGTGGATTTTCTGCAAAGCTTACAGGTTACCTTGTCCCTGATGTATGACACTCATGACCTCAGTGCTTGAAAGCCACCTGCACTGTGCACTTTGCCTGTTCACCCCTGTAGGGTGACAGCAGTCCTCACAGTGGGCAGAGACCTTGGGCACCCAGTTGGTTGCACTAGTGTTGGTCTAGCTTTATACAACTTGAAGTCACTGGATTTAAGAAACAAAGAGACTGAGAATGAAGGAGACCCTGTGAAGGAATAATGGGAAGAGAAGAAGACAGTTCGGGCTGGACCTTATCTCTATTTCTTCTTTTGATCATTAAAAGATGAGTGAGGAAGAAAGGGCAGCGGATCTTTCTTTTTTCTTTTCTTTCTTTTTTTCGCAGCATCTCACTATGTAATTTTGGCTGACTTTGAACTCACTGTGTAACCCCGGGCCGGTCTCAAACTCACAGCGATCTTCCTGTCTCAGCCTCCCAAGTGCTGGGATTGCAGGGGTACACCACCCCTTCTGGTTGGCAGCAGATTTTCTAATGCCATTCTTTGGTTGTGAAATCAATGCATGTTTAAAATTTTTCACGTTTAAAACTTTTCAGATAATTTGAGGGTATTTAGAGTATGAAATGAAAATCATCACCTCTTCTACCAGGAACATTTCCTACTGAAGTTCTCCATGCATAGTAAACAGAAATATAGGCTTTAGGTTTTGTTTTGTTGTTGCTTTAACACACAGAGGAACCTACTTGCCGTTTTAATTTAATATCCAGTGGACATCTTCCTTTACTGGGCATCTGCAGGTAGACATTGGCACTTGTATTGATTTTGCTCGAGGTCACATACTGGGGCAAGGCACATGGGGCTGGAATCTAGGTCCCTCTGAAATGCTGCCATCCATCCTGATCATAGCTGACCTGTGTAGACAGACAAGCAGCAGGCAGAGACAGGGGTGATTGTGGGACTCTGAACATAGTCCCCGGAGTAGGGGCCCAGCCAGTAGGGCACAGGCCTCCTGTAGGTCTGAGCCTGTGGCACCAATGGGATCAGGGCGCCAGGTACCAGCAGCGCCCAGCATCAAGCCCCATCCAGGTAGACCCAGCTGCCTGCTGCCATGTGTGCCAGGCTCTCAGCAGGCTCACGCGCCTTCCCGATGTCGGCTTTGCCCCTGGTTTGTGTGAATAGGCTTGAACCCCCTGGGTTCAGTCTGGCATGCGGCCTCTCCCTGATCCCCCCTGGCATAGCCCCACAGTGATGAGTGTTGCCTGCCTGCATTGCTTTATACTCTCAAGGGCATTGCTCTTCCCTGAGGGATGCTGGGATACCCTGATATGCTCCAGCAGGTGGTCATTCAATTTTTTTCTTGGTTGACTCCAGAGATGAGCAGCTCATTACCTTCTCAGCAAGCTGGTTCTAGCTGGGAAGACTATAATGGTTGGTGGGGATGAGCTTGGACTTGGAGGCAGAGCCAGGTAGCTGTAGGGAGGATAGAGGAGATGATTGATACTTGTAAAGTCTCTTCCAGTTGTGTGTGAGGGGAGGGTGCCCAGTGTCCCCATCTGGTTTCCTTTGGCTTGGTGTTTATCAAACTACAGGCTACCAACTCTTAGTGAGCCATGGTATTAATTTAGTGGGCTTTGACCAGAATTTTAAAAAAAGAACAAAACAGCGTAGGCTCGGAAAAGTAGGTGTGCATTTCAAGCTGCTAAGGGCAACTACTTTGTGAAATTTTTGCAGCCAGCTGGACACACACGTGTGGCGGGCACTGAGGGTCATGCAGGCGTGGTGGGGGCGGGGACCTACAGCAGCGCTGAGGGTGGCCTGGAGGAGCTGCCAGGCTTGGGCGCCTCTTCCTGCTCTCCCTACACCAGCACCCGAGTCCCAGCAGGGGCCCCAGGGGTGGTGGGAACAGGGAGACCCTCTCGCCTCTCCCCACTGCTTCTTCTGGGCTCTCTGCAGCCCCATAAATCGTCTGCCCTGAGTCAGGGGCATAGAACTCCCTGATTTATGCCCCACCAGGACCGCCCCCTCTGCCTCCTTCTCTGGCTTTGTGGGGCCAAGGCCTGGCAGGCTGCTGGCTCCAGACAGCTCTTGCAGTTGTCATGGCGACAGGTTCAGGCTGGGCCATCCTCCTCTCCCCCTCCCTCTGGCTCCCATTGGAGCTGGCTTTCCAAATAAGTTCCCGTTGGGCCCATGTGTCCGTGTCACACAAAGTGCAGATGTGTGACATTCGAGGACAAGTTAGCCTAGGCGTCAGGCAAAAGCTGACCAGGATCTGAACCTTGCTTCTCCACGTCCTTGGACACAAGGACAGCACAAAGACAGCATTGGGCTCTTCCGCTGACTCAGGCCTTACATCTCCATTGTCTCATCTGTAAAGTGGATGTGATGACATCCAGATTTACTGTCCTCCCAGGGCTTGCACCAGCGGCTGGCACACAGTAGGCGCTCAATAATTGTGAGTGGGATCTCCTAGGTTACTGTAGCGTCTGGAGCAGGAGCATAAGCATGGTGACTGAAGATGGCTGCAGACCCTTTGATAGTCCTCGATTGCCCCGCCTGGAATCTGGCTTGGCCTTGGTCACAGGGTGACTCTGCCTCCTTCCTGGGCGAGGTCACATGTGCCCTGGCCTCCGTGTGAGGAATGGAGGAGCCAATGGCGCTGCGCTGGAGCACAGTGGGGAGGCACTGGCCGGGCTGGGGGAGGGGAGGGAGGGTCACTCAGTGCAAAGCCTCATGGCAGCTCCCAGGGAGAGAGGTGAGCAACCCCCAGGCCCCCAAACTGCACATTCAGGAGAGGAACAGTCACGCCTTGGCCCTCGGCCGCTATGAAGCTCATCAGGTTTGCTACTTGATGCATTTTGACATGAACATTTTGCCCTAGTACCGGTCATTTGTTTGGTACTTATTGCGCAAGCTAGAACTTGTCAGTGTCGATTGCCTTGTGACTTGCTGTCCTTTGTAGCCAAAATAATTTGGTACTGATCGTTTTTTGGTATTCATTGTACCTCCTGGGACTAATTAACGAGGACAACCAAGATATCACTGCATGTGACCGGCATTGTTTTAAATGGGAAGTTTTGGGCGGATTTGTTTTGAGGTCGTGTTTGTTAGAACATAATGTGAAACCCGGGGCCCTGTGCCTGGCACATACTATGTGCTCAGCGAAGGGCAGTGGGAGGGGGAGAAGCTGTGGTGGTTGCTGCTGGGCAGCAGCAGCGCCTAGGAACACAGGATGGAGCCTCTGGAGTCAGACTTCTTGGGTCTGAGTTGCAGTGGCCGTCTGAAGCTTAGGCCAGCTAAACAGGTTCCGTTCCCTCTCCAGGCCTCGGTGAATTCGTCCCTACAGAGTAAGAGCAATGCTGACTGCACGTGAAGAGCAGAGGTATGAAGCCTGCGAAGTCTGCACCCAGTGCCCAGCGCCCATCAGACAGCAAGCGCAGGTAGGGTTCAGACACTGGGGACAGCCCTGCCGTGGGCGTTGACATCGGCACCAGGCTCTTCCACTTGATATGAAAGTTGGGGCTCTCACTGCACAGGACCTCAGCCAGCCGGGGTGAGAGGAACAAAGCCTTCTCCACTGGGTGCGAGCCTCCAGCGCACACGTGTGATTGGGCTGCTGGGGGAGGGGAAGGCTTTGAGTTATGATATTTTTATCTTTATAAAGAACTCTGGGTGGCCTATTTGAAAGCCAAATAAATAATAACAATGACAGTGGGGAACGAGGAGGAGGAGGAGGAGGAGGAGGAGGAGGAGGAGGGGAATTTGCCTGGTGCAATACACCTACTTGTTGCTTCTAGAAGCTGTTCTATGAGCTCCTGGGGTTGGGGATAGAGATGTGTCTCCCCTTCTTTGGGCAGGTCCATCTCGGCCTTTTGGACACTTAAGGCTCTTCCAGGTCTGCTGGTCCATCTTTTCATTGTGCAAATGAGGACGGAAGAAGGACAATGACTTGCCCAAGATCACAAAGAGTTACAGGCTCGCAGGTGGGACCAGAAGCTCTGGGCTCTCCCAGCGTCTGAAGCAGTGGAGGGTGACTATTGAGGGTGGGGTTTGCCCTCTGCCTGCCTCAGACTTCCTGGCATTAAAATTCTCCTTGTGGGAGCCTCTGCTCTCAGTCATGTCTCTTGCCCATGGAATGCTAGAGTCTAGTAGGGACCCAGGCGAAGGCACTGCATTATCTCTGAGCTCATCTCTTGCCTGGGCGGGAGCAGCACGGGGCTGGTTTCCTCATTCCCCTTTAGCAGATTGGGAAACGGAGGCCCAGAACAGGGGGATGAGCCTGTGTTTATCTCAGGAGACCACCACAGAGGCCCCTTGCAGAGTAGCAGTCTGCATGGTACACTTAGGGGGGGCCTCCTGCAATACCACCAGCAGCTCCCCACTTACAGCCTGCTCCCCAGCCAGCTTCTGCCTACCAAAACCCTCCAGCCCTTGCTCCTTTAGTTAGCGAGCTGTTCACCGGCACCCTCCTGTTGGTCTGCCGCTGGGCTGACAGAAATGGGGTGTGGTAGGGAACACACAGAGTCGGAGCATTTCACCTCGAGTTGTGACCTCGAGAAAGTCATTTGCCTTTTCCCTGGCTCAATTTCTTCATCCCTAAAATAGAGCCCTTTGTCAGATGTCCTCGACTCCACGGAGGTGACCTGCGGTCTTGTAGTTGACTCTTGCAGAACAAACCTCCCTTAAACTGTCCTTTAGGGACAACTAAAGGTCCTTTGGTTGGCTCATGAATCTGTGATTTGGGCAGGGCTGGGCAGCAACATGGATCCTGGCTTCACCCTGTGCCAGCTGGGGTGCAGCACTGTCCCCCGGGTGCTGCCACCCCCCACTGGGAAGGTGGTTTCCTGCCTCGTGGGCCTCTGCACAGAGTAGCCGGGGCACTCTCCTACTATGTCAGGTGGGTTCCAAAAGTGGGTATCCCGGAGAAAGCACATAGATTAGGACAGTATGCCAGTGACATGTCCATTGTAATCAGTCAGCTGTCACAGAGCCTAAACCAAAGAGAAGGGACCTAGGAAACAACATTTACCACTATTGCAATAAAATCACTATTTGTGTAAATTTATCAGCATCTGTCTCCCCTGGGCTGCCTTGTTCCCAGGCTCTGAATTCGCAGAGCCTAGGCCAGTGCCTGGGAGACAGAGGCCTTCGGTGAACACTGTGAGTGCTGGCATAAGGGAAAGGACCCATGCCTGTCCCTCCCTGCCCCAAGCCTGTGGCTCAGGCTGAGTACAAGAGAGGCTATGGAGTAAGCCCTCATTCTGAGGTCTAGGCTTGAGCCCCATCCCTGGCCCCCAGGGTGCTGGGGGACCTTGGGCAAGTCACAAACATCTCCATGGGTGTCAGCAAAGCTAATAAAACCAGACCCTGGCTTTTCAACTTGTGTCATCAAAAACTCTGCGTCTGACTTGCTTTAATTAAGATAAGAGCGCAGCAGAATGTTTGGACTCGCCGTTCGTCCTTTGATGTCCGGCCTTCTGCCTCGTTGTTTTTGATGTCCAGGGCTCGGGAACTGGACTGGCTTCTTGGTGCTGGCTGGCGGGCTGCCGGCCTTCTGCTGTTTGCCTTGTTAAAAGCACTTACGACCTAATAAAGCGAGATTGATGTGGCCTCCCTTGGAAGGGGGAGCACTTTCCATTTCCTGTATCTAGTGGGTTTCTCAGCTGCGCTCGCAGGGATGTTTATTGAGCACCAACTGAATACGAGGCCCCAGGCTGAGTTTCACTGTGTCCATGAAACAACTTTCTAAATGGGATCTTGCCATTGTCCCCATTTGCAGAAGTGGAAACCAAGGTACTGAGAGGCCAAGTGACTTGCCCTTGGCCACTGGTCAGTGAGCTGGCAGGCTGAGGTGCCAGGAGATGGGCTCCTGACCGCAGGTCAGTGTGGCCTCCTCTGGCTGCCGGTGGCCCAGCTTGGACAGGGAGTTCCACGGGAACCTAAGAGGGGCTATGGGGCAGGAGCGTTCGGTCCTGAGTTGCTCAGTGCCACGGTCAGCCCCGGGGGAAGCAGCGTGTCTGTGAGTTGCTGTCTGCGTGGCCCGCATTTTACAGGGAGAGAACTGAGGCTCAGAGGCCTGGAGAGAATGATCACTGGATGAAAAAGGAGGGAGCTTTGGGACCCTTTGCCCTTTACCCAGCTTGTGGTCAAGGTTAGGGCAGATGGAGACGCGGCACCACTGGAGCGTATAAACTAGAGGATGCGACGCAGCTGCGGCCTCTGCAGAAGAGGAAACCCTGCGCATCCTTGATTCCCAAAGTGGAGGGAGGAGGCGCTGATGGTGGGGTCCTCATACCCAGTACCTGGCTGTGACTGTGGGTGCTCCCGGGAGTGCAAGAGGCCCAGCGACATCCCTGCCTTCAGTCCGTTGCCTCGTCAGAAATCCACCAGGAACCTCCCGGCCCCCTCAGAAGAAAGTCCGACCTGGTTGAGGGGAAAGGATGTCACGTGTTTCTATGGCAGCCTAGAAACTTCCATTCCCTCCTTTGAGGACACCAGCCCACCAGCTCATGAGAAGGCCTGGCACCACGCCAGGCACCCTGTGGCAGAGGGAAGGGTGCTGTAATTCATGGGAACCCAGCTGTCCCTAGGGCTCACTGCGGGCAGTGACATTCATGTTCAAGACCCCTCCCTCCTCCACTGCCTCACCTGTATCTCCTGCTTCTTGTGCTTTCTGTGTGTGCATGACACTGGGAATTGAACCCAAGAGCCTGTGCACTGAGCTTCGGTCCAGTTCTGTTTTCATTTTTTAGAGACAGGGTCTTGCTAAATTGTTCAATTGCTTGAGCGGAGCTTAAACTTGCAGTCTTCCTGTCTCAGCCTCCCAGAGTGCTGGGATTATAGGTGTGCACACTGCTCCCGGCTCCTGTACTTCTTGATACAGTGCTTTGCAAGGGTTGGGAGGGCGCCCTCCATGTGGGTTGCCCCTAGTGTCCGGTGCCACATTTGCCCTGAGGCCCCAGGGGAGGAGGTCAAGGGTTGGCTTAGGCCAACTCCAGCTTGAAACTTGTCACCTAGAGCCTTAGGTGGCCTACCTTGGCCCTTCCTCTTTCACGCTCCCTGTGACAAGGCTCAGTTGGCATCTTCCCTGGCTCCATGAAGTTTCAAATCCAGACTGGGGCAGAAAGCAGTTTCCCACTGCCCCTTCCCTCCGTCCCTTGTCCTCAGTGCCCAGCTCCTCCTTCCTCTGTGAGTCCCCACACGAGAGGACTCCCCAGGGCCATCACTGGCCAGGTTCTGAGCAGCAGCATAGGCTACCGGTCTGGGCAGAGGCCGGGGGCTGCACTGGTCACCCCAGGCAGGCCCAGGGCCTGCTCCTCCTCCTTCCAGTCAGCTCATCCCCAGGGCCCATCCAGCTCCAGCTCCAGGTCCTGTGCATTTTCTACTCCGGTGGCCGCCAGGCCTCCAGAACAGCCCGAGGCCCCTTATCACACACTGCTATCTACATTGTTTGCAGAGCGCTGCTTTCCCCTGGCTAAGAAAACATGTTTGTAAAATCAGATTTCCCTGGAAAAGCCGGCAGGTTAAAAGGAAAGGAAACAGTTTGAATTCTGTGAAGCAGGGATCTAAAGGCAGAAGTGACCTCTGGGATTGCCCCTTGATTACAGGAACGGGGCCTGAGCCCATGTTCCAGCCCCTAGGCAGCAACGCACCCCTCCCCGTCCCATTCCGGCACTTCCACGCAGCTGAGGCCTAGAGCAGCTTAGAGCTTTTCTCAGGGTCACAGAGTGGAGGTTCTCCTTCTCCAGAACCTGCTGCGACTCCCCACTGAGGGCAAGGCAAGCTCTCACGATGCCTGGTGTTCAGGGTCCTCCTTTCCTTCCTGGGGTGCTTTGGTTCCAGAATCTTCCTCATGGGCCCAAGCAGGCTAGTCTCTGTCCCGAGTGTCCCTCCACACTCTGTCCCTGTCTGCTCTTCCAGAACTCAGCAGAGCTGCCTCCTCCAGGAAGCCTTCCCTGGCTATGCCCTCATGAGGCTTTGCTGAGGGCTCTGTCCACACCCCAAACATTGCCTGCTTACTTCTCACCAGCACCCACTCTCTCCTCTCCCCACTTCCACCACCACTGGGACTAAAGCTGCCTTCTTGGTCAGAGTCTGGGTCCCCCTGCCTGGAGCTGGCCTGGCCTGCTCAGAGCCGTTGTGTGAACGCTGACCTCAGACTGTCCCTAAGCCTCATGCTAGGTTCTTTCTTAACAGTAACTTTTCCTGCTAGTAAAGCAGACAAGGGATGTACGTGGTGGCACAGCAGATCCGCGACCGTGACAAGGAGCCAGATCTACTTGTGCTGCCAAGCAGAGCCGCCTGTGAGGGAGAGGCGAGCTGCACAGGGAGGTGGACACAGGATCCCATTTGTTTCTAGTGAAAAAAAGAAAACTGAACACTTGGTGCTGTCCTGCGTTCAGCGCTGGCCTGACGCTTCGTGTGTGTGAACTTCTTCTGTCCGCATAGCGAGCTCTTGTGGAAGGTGCCATGCTGATCCCGCTTCCTGAGCAAACCGAGGCCAGAGGTGAGATTGCAGCTCCGGCCTGCGTGCTTTCAGCCCCTCCCAGGGCCACTGGGTACAGTCCAGGCTGCCCCATGCTTGTGTCTGTGTTCACACAGCAAGGTTGGTAACTGCACCCTTCTGAGCCTTGAGTACAGCCAGGTTTGGGGGAGAAGAATGGGGAGACTTTCCTTCCCCTTCCTCTTGTATTCGGTGCTGTTTGGAGGTTACACGTCATATCACTGTAGCATGAGCCTTAAAGATGGGAAAAGCAGCCCATGCTCGGGGTAGAACATTCAGAAGGGGGAGAGAAAGGCCCCAGAGACCCGCGTCAGCCTGGATCTCTTGGAGATGGCGGGGAAGCGTATGCAGGGTCATGGGCTCTAGAGGAATCCCTATGGGAAAGGGTGAGTAGTAGGGTCACGCCGGGTGCCCTGGCAGCAGGAGGGAGGGCAGGCCACAGCTCGATGGGACAGGCACTTTGGAACCTCAGAACGATCCCTCGGTAGAGTACGCAGTCTGGTGTGGTCCCCAGCTAACCACCAGTGGAGGCAGGCAAGAAGATGCACGCTAGATAATGCTGGACTGTTTGCTAAGTAGCTCACATGAGTTAGTGTGACTATGAGTCACAGAGTTATAGTAAGAAGATGACCCGCAAGGATAGTACTGACTCTTCTGGGTGAAGCACAACAAACATTTTTGAGAACAGGATGGAGAGACTCGTCCAAGTCTGGCAGCACCCATGGGTCCCGGGGCACTCAGATCTCCTGTCACGAGCGCAGACTTCACACCAGAGACTCAGAGGGGCCTAGATTTGGTCCAGAGCCCTTGGCTGTAGCCCGGCGGGCCGTCTGCACCTGGGTGCTTCTCCTGGCAGTCGTCTGCAGTTGTTCTCACGTCCAGCATCTAGGAGGTGCTGAGCCTGGGTTCCAGTCCTGCTCTGGCTGAAGGTGCCCCGTCCCTCTGGTGCTGACTGGAGATTTCCCATCTGTTTTCCAGCTCCTCTCTGTGTACACCCAACCCCATTCGCTTTGCTTGTCCCCTGTCAGAGGCCCCTAGGAGTCCTCCGTTGGACAGGGACGAGGGAGGGCCTCTGGGGTGTCAGGCACCCCGATGCTGGACCTTTGCTTCATCCTGTGTGGATTTATAGATGTGCGTTCCTGGACTTTCCTTCCCTGTCCACAGCCCAGCGCATGGTCGAAAAACAACAGAGATGATGAAAGAGATCTTGTCTGCAGATGAAAGCGGGCGGAAACAGGCCTCCCACAGCCCGCCTGGCCCCAGGCCTGCTGTGTGCTCTGGTCCAGGCCAAGGCTGCAGAGTCTGGTGACGCCCAGGAAGACTCCTGCTCATCCTTGGGTCTGGGGCTGCCAGGCGCTCCGGGTGCCAAGCCTAGGATGAAGCATGCTGGAGGGTGGGGGAGAGGAAAAGGGAAATAGAGGATTTGTCCAGAGGCCAAAGGAGTCAGACAGGATGAAAACAGAGGAGCCCTAGAATCCCCCAGGAATCCGTGGTCTCTCTCTGCCTGCCCGACTCATTCTGCTCCAACCATCTGGTCTTCTTTCTGTTCCTTGAAAACAGAGGAACCCTAGGATCCCCCAGAAATCTGTGGCCTCTCCTTGCCTGCCCCACTCGTTCTGCTCCAGCCATCTGGTCTTCCTTCCTTTCCTTGAAACTTAGCAAGCTCATCCTCTACCTCAGGGCCTTTGCATAGGCTGCTCTGCATCTGGCACACAGTCTTCTCTCTGTGCTTCCCAAGTTGGCCACATCCTTCTAGTTTCTAATTAAATGTCACCTCCTGAGAGCAACCTAACATGATCATCTCACCCATTCCAGAGCCCAGGGCTCTACCTCCTTAATGTACTTCGCGCAATTCATAATCCTTGTTTTAATGATTAGGAGTGATTTACATTGTCGTTTTTACTATGCTGATTCAAATGGATTATGAATTCACTGGAGTGATTGTAACTGTCAGTTACTTCACGTCTGCATGAGTATTTGTAAGCTCAGTGGTCAGGTGTGGCCTCTGCCCCTGACTTGCTGCTCCGGATTCAGGCACCAGCTCCCGTGATCCTAACAGCACGCGATGCTCAGCCCGAACTGCCACAAAGCACTTTCCGTCCCTGACCGCACCTAATCCTCGAAGCAGCCGGGGGCAGGTGTGAGTACCATGGCGTCTCCCAGAGGGGACGCCTGCCACTGCGATGGATGTGCAATGCCGGCCCTGCTGCCGGATTCCCAGCTTTGCCCACCCTGGGGACCGTGAGCACTGTGCTGGTGACAGTAAAACTGGGAGTGAAGCTCAGGAGGGGACTCTTGGGACGGGACTTGTAGGTTTGTGCCCTGAACAGATTGGAAGGTAGGGACAGCCAGAGCTGTGAGCCATGGTAGGAATGGGGTACTAAGAAGAGCGGGGAGGGCCTGCTGTCTCTGCCTGGTCCCACCTCACCGACTGGGCTCTGCAGAGTGACCCGGCCTCCTCTTGTGAACTCCTGAGAAGGTGGTGGGTGGGGAGCAAACTGAGCCTTCCCCCTGGAGGCTGCGGCTTTGCTCCTGGAGTGGGAGCTCTGGTGCCCTTTGCACTGCTGTGGCAGAGATCAGAGGCAAGGACGGCGACATCTTCCCACTCGAGCTGGTCCCCAGCCTCTGTCTGGGCCTGGGGGATCAGAAAGGGGTCTTTAAAACTAGTTGGGAGAGTTGGGAAGAAGGGGAGTCAGAGGGCCAGAAACAGCCAAGGAGCCCTCAGGCCCCCAAGGCAGCAAATCTCAACCCCATGTCTGCTTCTGCTTGATTGGCACATGTGACAGTCCCAGGCGTGGCTCGCAGGGACAGAACTGCACCGTGAGTCACACTGAGTCTTTATTGTTTGACACCAGTGAAAGGAGAGGAAGATTTTAAAAATGTGTGTTGGGTGTTCTTTATCCTCTTTTATCTATTTTTGTATATGCTAGGTTTTTATATAATAAGTAAAAATAGAAGAAAAAAGGAAGGTGGAAGGGAGGGATGATAGAGGAAGAAGGAAGGAAGGAAGGAAGGAAGGAAGGAAGGAAGGAAGGAAGGAAGAAAGAAAGAGAAAGAAAGAAAGGAAGAAAGAAAGAAAGAAAGAAAGAAAGAAAGAAAGAAAGAAAGAAAGGAAGGAAGGAAGGAAGAAGGGAGGGAGGGAAAATTCCACTTCTTGATGAAGAAGGCTGTACATGCATGCGTGAAGGAAGTCCGGGAGATCTGTGAAGCTGATAACAGTGGTCACCTCCAGCAGAATTATGGATGGTTTCCATTTTCTTCTTTATATTTTTTATTTTTCCACTTGGGAAAAACCCCAGCACCAGTAAAAAAAGCAAAGGAACACCTTGGGTTTGAGACTCCCCACCAGCTGTTCTGGTCTGGCACCTGGCCTTGCTGAACCTTATCTGTCTCCTCAGCAAGATGGGGTGCGAGGGGTGTGGGGAGGACAGAAAGAGGAGGGACCGAGGGGTGGCCCAGCAGGTCCCGTGCATGGTAGCTACTCTATACCCTGCCTGATGCCCCCAACAGATGCTCAGCGCAGAGCCCAGGGAGACCACAAGGCTGCCTGGCTCCACACATGTACGTACACACACACACACACACACACACACACACACGGCGCACACATGAGCGTGCTGTAACCTGCATGGGGTGAGAGGAGAAAGCCCCATCTCTGTCCAAGATAAACACAGGAAGTGAAGATCCCGGAGTGTCAGGGCGAGGTTGGGCGCCGTCCATAAACTCTGGGCAGAGACTCGGGGCGGAGGGGGCCAGAGGAGGGAGGGAGGGTGTGGGAGTCTGGGCAGGGGCCTGAGTTTGACATCCGCTGTCCTGGGTTCAAATGTGAAAAGTTGAAACAGTGACTAAGCTTCGGGGCCGTCTTGGCTCTGCCCACCCACCTGCCTATCTGTGGGTCTTCGTAGAACAGCACCTCCACCCACCCACCTCTCACTTTCCAGCCCTGGATCTGTGAGGCCCCCACACTTTGGGAAGCCAGAACCTACGTTTGTTGTAGCAGTGCACAGCTGGAAAGGAACAGCATTGCTGGTTCCGGGATGCTCCCGACCCAGCGCTTATGTGGGGAGAGATTACAGCAGGGGCAGCGGCCCAGACACCCGCCTTGGGTGTCCCAGATCCTGCTTCCCCCGTAGCCCACTGGGTCCCGGGGAGAGGTGCTCTGGGTCTCTGCCAGGGGGGAGGATGTTTTGGGATGGATGAGCACTCACTGTGTGCTAGGTTCTTTACATCAGTGTTAAATCCTTTTCTGAAAGGAAGCAAGGATGGCGGGAGGAGGAGGAGATTTTCTACTTTCATCTCAGTTGCTTGGCCACCCTCTTGCCCTGAATTTCCCAGCTCTGTCAAAGCCACACAGCCAGAGGCAGCTGGCCTTCCCTCAGCCTCCACGCTGCCCCACAGCGCATGCCAAACTGGTGTGGGGCAGAACCTTCCCTTCAGAGGCTGCCCACTTGGGGGTCCCCTTGCGCACATGGTCCGCACTTCTGCTAGTTCCCTGCTCCAGCTGCTTCAGCCACTTGCTCCTCCTGCTGACCCAGGACAGAAGAAGACTGTGTCCACTTGCTGGTGAGGAAACGGAGCCCAGGGAAGCCACACCGACAACCAGACGCAGAGCCCAAGCCAGACCCAACTCTCTACTCCCAGGGCTGTGGCAGAGGGGCCTCAGGAATGTGGGCTTCCTCTGGCTCCTGTCCTTCTTGTCACCTCCACCCTGCTACTGCATTTACCTCAGGCCCCAAACTCACCCCTGTTGCTGGCAGCGACCCAGCCAAAGTAATGCCTGGGCCTCTACTTTCTCCAGCATCTCTCCTTCCCATTCTCTCTCTACTCACACCTTCAGCCCTGTGGCTCTCCTTTCAAATCCTCAAGTATCCTGTTCTTCCCACCCTAAGGGATCCTACCATCACTTCTAGTTTCCTCTTTAAAAAATGTATTCATTGGCTAGATGAATAGTGGATGGATGGATGGATGGATGGATGGATGGATGGATGGATAGATGGGTGAATGGATGTGTGGATGGATGGATGGATGGATGGATAAGTGGGTGAATGGATGGATAGATGGGTGACTGGATGGATGGATGGATGGATGGATACATGGGTAGATGCGTACATGGATAGATGGATGGATGGATGGATGGATGGATGGATGATGGAAAGAAATAGGGGAATCATGGGTGGATGGGTGAGTGGGTAAATGAGTGCATGATTGGATAGATGAATATATGGGTGGTCCAGTGGATGGAAGGGTGGGTGGTGGATGGAGTGGGCGGATGGGGGTTGCACAGATGGATTTAGTTGCATGAAAATGTGGGCGAGTGGGTGGGTGATTGAGTGAATGGAGAGACTGGCTAGGTGAAAGGCCTGGCTGGGTGAATGGGTTTGTGGAAGGATGGGATGGGATGAACTGCTGCTTCAGTTCTGCGGAGACTTCGCCTTCTCTGTCCCCACTTCAGTGACTTGGCTCTATGGTGTTTACCCCAGCTCCAATTTGCCCTCCCCCACAAGGACTTTGGAACAAATTGGAGACCCAGCAGGCCTTATCCTTCAGGAAAGCAATGAACCCAGAGTAGCCTTCTGGGTATGGGGTCAGCCTCTGTCTTCCCAGCCATCCCATCCTAGCAGCCCCTTTCTGAGGATAATTTTTTATTCATCCAATAACTAAAAATAAAACCAAAAGTGTCTCTTCAAGAACAATGCAATTTAAATTTAACTAACTAAAATTAAACATTTATGACTAGATCTTAAACTTCAAAAGACTGGAAGCCTTGTCTTGGAGTTTTCCAAAGGAAAGTATGCATGTATGTATATTTATATTTTTGGAGACAGAGTCTTACTGTATAGTTTAGGGCAGGCTTGAACTCACTATGTACTGGCCTTGAACTTATGGCAATCCTCCTGCCTCAGCCACCATGTCCAACTTTCATTCTGAAGTAATTTAAATAAATTTTAAGAGGGCACCACCTTTCACCAAAGCAGTGAAAATTAAGAGATTGAACAGTACCCCCAAATTATGTTTGTGGGTCTTTAAGCTAATTTGCAAATAGTCATTGATGTACAAAGCAAAAAATGAAGCAAACACTATCAGGGCTTGCTGGGTGCAAAGACACTGGTGGGATAGAAATACAGGAAACAGGTCATCAAGTGAGGAGAGCTTTGGGGACATTCCCCCTCCTTCCTGAACGCCTTGTCCCAACGCAGAGAGACTGCACCCTTCACTTCTGAGCGCTGCCCCAGGACCCTTGCCGGGGCTGCCAGTGACCCTGTGCTTACCCGAGCCTGATGAGGGAATCCCCAGCCCTCACATCTGCCCCAGCTTTCCCTTTCACGTATGCACTGACTCAACCTCACACAAACACAGTGATCTCCATTTTCCAGAGGGAGAAACTGAGGTTTAAAGGCAGACGACAGATCTGGGATCAAAACCCAGCTTCAAGATGATCTGTTTTCTCTCTGTGTGAAGTAGATGAAGGGACTGCAATTTGGAGATGCGGGCTTTATGGTATGGCCAGTGGGTAGCTGATCTGGGAGGACTTCCTGGAGGACGGGGCATTGACCTGGACAGGCTCTGGCAGGATCAGCGTCCCCCTGAATTCCCATAGAGACTGAGAAAGGAAGGGCCACCTTCTCTCTCCTCCTGGGCTCTCTTGTATAGCTAAGGTCAACAGAGAAGCCCCTTGCTCCCCATATTTGAGAAAAAAACCCCACAGTTTTAGAGGGCCAAGGGTGTAGAAGCAGCCAGCAACCTTCCATCAAGTTTCAACAGTTGTCACCAGGTCAGAGCCAGTGGGGGAGGGGTGGCCCTCTCTGGCCCCAGCCCGGCTGTTTACCTGTCCGGGTTATTGCTGAAACCATCCATCCTGGTGACTGATCATGCAGACTCCCTCCTTCCCCCGCCCCTTGGCTCCTCCTCGGGCATCAGTGTCCACAGCCCTGTAGAGCCCCGTTGCTGCTCAGCCGCCCTTCCCTGACTGCACGCGCCTTCCTGGCCAGCTCCTGCCCTGCCCCAGGCCCAGGCACCTCATCCTGCCCCGGGTACCTGCCTCTGCTGGTTCCCACCCATCCACCAACAGCATTGGCAGTGACAGCGGTCACCACATTCTGGTCCTCCTGGCCCTGTGCTGAGGAAGTGTCATGGGATCATTTTCTCCTGACCCCTTCACTTGTGTGGTGGAGAAAGAGAGAGAGAGAGAGAGACAGATAGACAGACAAACAGATGACCATGTGTCTATGTGTCCAGTGACATGGGGAGTTCATCAGACCAAGATGATGAAGTCACCAACCCAGACATCGGAGGTGGGGAGAGGTTGAAAAGCCACCAAGAGGGGGCACCCAGGGTGCTCTTAAAGGAGAAGTAAGTGGCTGTAGGTAGGCAGAGGATGGTGCTTCTGGCGGCCCCAGGGTACCATGAGCACCCCACAAATGCTGGGCCATCAGGAGCAGCTGGAAAGAGGCCAGAAACCTTTCCTTAAGCACCTTCCTTCCAGAAAGCACCCAGTCACCCAGCAGCCCTTAGAGCTCCCGCAACGTTTTCCGAAGAAACCTCTGGGACTTAAGCAAGTCCCTTTCGGAGTAGCTTTCTGAGCAGCCGGGGCTGCCAGCTGGTACGGCAGGTGCTAGCCTTGGGCTTCCTTCTTCTTCCCACCTTCACCCCCATCCTGGCCTGGCTGTGCCTGGTGCAGCAAGAACAAATGAGACGCTCTCTGGAGTTCACTCACGGATCCTCGGGAGTCACCGGTGTCTCTGAGGGGCGCGTGTGACAAGACCCTGCAGGGCGAGAGCTCAGCGCACAGCAGGCACTCAGAGATGGTGGTCAGGCTGGTGTCCCCTCCTCCTGCATCCTCTTGAGTTCCCCAGGTACAGGGTAGGTGGGAGGGACTGCCCCCCAGCCTCCCCATCTTTCAGCTGGGGTGGCCAGCTCAGCGCCAGGGGCCAGGGGTCTGATCCTTGCCTCAGCAGGCTCCATTCAGAATGACGGGCCCAGGGTGGGCATGGCCTGCACAATTTAGGTAGGAAAAGAATGTGACAGCCAGAGGCCTTCCCTGGCCACCGCACCCCACATCACGCTTCCTGTTATCTTCTCCACGGTCCTTTCTCAGTCTGAAGCCCCTCCATGATGTAGGCTCCCTGAGAACAGACCCTGTGTTGGTTGGTCATTGTCCCCAGGGCCTGGCACACACAATAGGTGCTCAATAAATTTCCACTGTATCACTGGCCATGCCATCTGCATCATCTCATTTAATCCTCATGACCACCCTTTGAAGTAGGCAGTAGCAGTTCCATTCTGCAGATGGGAAAACCCAAGATGAGGATGAGAATGGATCAGTTTATACCCTCAGTAACCATCGAAGCCTGTGCTCTTGACCACAGCTGGGTGTGTGAGGTCCACGCTCTGGTTGGCTCAATATAAAGAAGAGTCCGATGAGCACTTTGGTTCATTGGTTTCTGATATCCCCTCCTTTCCAGGGAGACTGAGGGTGCCTGTGTGCTCATGTGTGGAGAGAGGGCTGGAGGAGGACTTCATCACCTGAGCTCTGCAGATGGACCCTTTGTGCTTTCATCCTGGCCTTGAGTTCCTTTGAGGATGGTACTGCATTGCCAGGTGTTTGTCTTGGCATTTTCCGTGCAGCCTCTCCATTTACCCTTCTGACCATGCCAGGAGGCTGCCACTGTCACACTCCATACTGAGCCCAACCCAGGATGAGCAAGTCACCTAACATCACACGACTGGACCCCACACCCTGGCCCTCAGCCTACCCCACCCAGGGATAGACCAGGCCTTGGGGCCGGATTCCACCAGCAGACACCTGTGTGCTCTTGGACCAGCTGTGTATGCTCTTCCAGACTCAGTTTCCCCACTGTGGCCTGTGGAGGACCCTTGTAGGGTTGCTGGGAGTACTCAGTGAAGACACGGGCAGGAAGACCGTGGGCTAAGCTGGTACATGCCGGGGTGTGACAGTGACGGTGATGCTTGCACTGCATCCTCTTGTTCCGGGCTCCCCACAGGGGTTCTGGGGAGTGGCAGCTGCTGCATGGTGCTGGCTGTTCATTCATTCTTACCTGCCTGGGAAGGAAGTTTCCAGAACTGGGGGCCTAGGTGAAGGGGTTTCTGGACTATGCTAACCTGATAGTCATCTGCCCTCTGCATGGCAGTTGTGGGTCATGTCCTAAGCCTTGGATGCCAAGCAGAAACCTGGGCCTTTTTCTTTTCATCCTTTAGAGTTATATGGATTTATTTATCTGTTTATTTACTTACAGCAGTGCTAACGCCCAAACCCAAGGCCTTGTACTTGCTAAGCAAGTACTCTACTACTGAGCTACATCTTAATTGTAATTTTTTCTAATTTTTTTTAACCGAACCCTAGGCCTTCACATTGAACTACACCCCCAGCGCCTTTTTGTTTTTTATTTTGAGACCAGGGTCCTCTCGTAAGGTTATTAAATTGCCCAGGGTAGGCTCAAACTTGTGTGAGATCCTCCTGCCTCAGCATTCCGGTGTTCAGCTTACAGGCATGTGGCCGGATCCTAATTTTTTGCATGAATGTCGATAATGACACTTTATTTTGTGTGGTGCTCTATAGCTTTTCAGTTCATTTCTCCTGCATAAGCATCACACCCCATTTCACAGGTGAGGAAACTGAGGTCCCAGGAGAGAAGCTGGCCCAGAAGCAGCCTTAAACCCTGGGCTGGGAGCCAGATTTGGGGCTTTCTTGGGGCTTGGGCCCAGGTCCTCCCCAGGGACCCCACCCCCACCCGGCCGCCCTGCTCTTTCCCATCAGAGGCCCAGAGGCTGGGCCAGGCTGGGAATGTGCCGGGGCGGCCGCTGCCGCGTCAAGGCCGTGTGTAAGTGTTTTATTGTTTGCCCGCAGAGGTGTGAATGAAGTAATGGGCCTTCTCCGGCACTCCATCCGTCTCGGGCTGACAGCCCCGCTCCGCGCCCGGAGCTGCTCTGTGTAAATGCTGTCACCCTGCCATCCCGAGCAGGCAGCTTCCTCTGGGAAGCCGAGATCGGGGCCTCCCGCACCCGCAGCTGGCCCTGTCCGCAGCTCGTAAATCACCGCTGCCTTCCCGGAAAGTGGCGGGAGAGACAGACAGGATGACAGAGAGACCGATGGGCCGAGCGGCAAGGAAGAGAGGAGCGGCAGCAGCAGAAGAGGCGCAGAGAAGGGCAGAGGGACAGACCGGGAGGGAGGGCCGCTTCAGAAGAGAAAGACCGAGGCGAGGGCGGGGTCAGCAGGTGTATGGGAAAGAGGAGGGCAAGGGGACTGCAAGGACAGGAGGCAGTGGTGGGAAGAGGAGGCGCAAGGACAGAGCAGCTGCGTAGGACCCTGTCAGCTGGAGGAGGAATCGGGGCACAGTAGCCCTGCCCCTCCAGGCACTGCCCTCCCTGGACACTGTCCCACAGCTCCCCTGCCCATGGCACCAGGCCCCTCTCCCTCGGCTCTGAGTCCACCCGAGTCTGCAGGCAACCAGACTGGGGCTGCAGTGGGTGGAAGAGAGGGAGGGCAGCCTCCTGACTCAGTTTCCCCAACTCGTGCTGTGGGCCTCCATCCCAGGGCCAGTTTCACCCTAGGAAGCCGGGAGTGATTACAGGGATCTTCTAGGGAAAGACAGTGGCTGACCCAGTGGCCGCCATGTGCTCAGTGTGCCTGGAGCAGTGTGGGAGGCCAGGGAAATGAGGGGGCAGGTCAGGTGGGGTCTCAACAGCCACTGGATGGGCTCTGAGTCTCAATGTGAATGACAGAAGTCATCAGGGTGAGGTGATCTGCTTGGATACATTTCAGAGGCTCCTTTGGCTTGCAGTTTCCAGGACAGACTAAAGTTGGAGGGCGCAGTAAGATCAGAGCAGGGGACCCACAGGGGCCACTGAATGGAAGCAGATGAGAGGCCATGTGGTTTGGGCAGGTGGCTGCAGGGACAGCGAGTGTAGGTGTTCCGAGGACCGCGCCTCGGGCCCCAGCCCATGAACAGCTGCTTGGAGACGGTGTCATGGCTGAGGGAGGACCAGGGAGAACTGGGAACCACCGGAGACATGAGGCATCCTGGGACCCCTCAAACGCAAGGTGAGAGGACCCCGAGAACACTAAGTCTGGGGGCTTTTTGAGGGAGTTTTGATAAAATGAGAAGAAAAAACAGGGAGTATGGAGTCCAGAGAAGACTTTTAAAAAACAGCTTTCTGTTTTGGAGTAACAGTAGATTTACAGAAAAATTGCAAAGATCCTTAAGAGATTCCCCATTCACCCCTTGGGCAGAGCGCCCTACGATTCATGACTTCCACAGCCCCAGTCCATTGGTCAAAACCAAGGTGTCAGTGTTGGCATGGCACTATGGACCATGGGTATCCGTGGTTTTCCATAAGCATCTGTTCCAGGACCTGGTCCGATCCAGAACACCACATTTCCTTTAGAGAAGAGGGTCTTCATTTTTCTTATTTTATTTTTCAGGTAAATCAAAGTTTTACCTTTGATTGTGGGGGTGTAGAGAGGGCACCTCAAGCCATCACCCCTAGGTGGCAATCACTGGTGCAGGGATACAAAACCAAGTTATTGATTTATTTACACTGTTAACCAACACTCCAGGAATTAGACCCAAGACCTTCACACTGGACTACATCCTCAAGCCTTTATCAATTTTCTGTTTTGAGAAGTGGTTTCACTCGATCACTAAGTTTGCCCAGGTTTGAACTTGAGATCCTCTTGCCTCAGCCTCCCAGAGTCCTGGGATTACAGGTGTGTGCCACCATGCCTGGTATTATGTACATTAATATGAGGATGCCACTGTGTGTATGCTAAGAAGGACCTAGGAGACAGGAGAGACGATGGACAAGGAAAGGGGGATTCTTGCTGAAGAACGGCCCAGATGGATGATAGGGAACAGGAACCAGGACCCCAGTGGTCCTGCTGGCTGCTGGCTGTCCCTGTGTGCACAAGGACATTCACAGTAAGAATACAGAGACTGTCTTGGGGATGTGGCATGCCCTAGCTCCAGACTGCTTCTACCTGCAACCTTATTTTGATCCCCTGTGAGACCACAGTTGAGAGACGTGCCGAGAGCCGTGAAGAGGATGAAGACAGGGATGCAAGACCAAGGGCTGTCCCGAGGCCACTGGCTGCCAGCCCTGTCAGACTCTGGGACTCTGGACCAGGACTGCCCCATCTGTTGTCCCAGCGTAGCCTGTGTATTTTGGGTGTTAGAGGAATGAGTGCTGGCAAGACCTGGGAAAGACGAGGAGCTCCCTTCCTCCAGAACACCATCAGCCATGGGCCCTGGAAGGCGCCCAGGCTGGGAGAGTAGGGACTGCTCAGCAGCAAACAAGTAGAAAGGGCAGGCCAGAGGCACAGAGCCAGGAGGGGCTGCACAGGGGACCCAGCCTGGCCTCGCTGTGCCCTGGTGAGTGGGGTCAGAGTGGATCTAAGCCCTCCGCTCCCCTGTCTCTGTTCAGTACCTATAATCAGCTGCACGGAGAGGGTGAGCTTTGCTCTTGTCAACCAACCATACTGACGTCTCCAAAATGAATGGGTGAATGAACGAACAAATGAAAGAGTGAATCAATGCACTGCCTTCTCCTCTAAAACCAGAAGCCAACATCTTGATGCCTGGATGCAGAGATCAAGTTACCTAGACATGCACCCTCTAAATCAAGCCTTTACACGCACAGCCACACACAGAGCCACACGCACAGGCACGTCCCAACGTGCTCTGCTGGCCACGCTTCCGGAAACCACGACTTTATCTAACACAGGCCCACAGGCCCTATCTAAACCCTCAGGGCAGATAGGGTTGGACCTCAGAATGCTTCTGTCTTTGGAAGGGGAATTCTGTGTGCCTCGCTTGGATTTTGTACTCACCCACAGCAGGGCCTGAGCAGCACTCAGTAAGCAAACAGTGCTCTTTCTGCAGGAAGCAGTAGGAACAGCCACAGTAAGTGGGGGAAATCAAGATCGTAAATAGCCTCGAGGCACTTGGAGCTGTGTTTTGCAGATTCAGGAGGGAAGAGAAAACAGGACTTCTGGGAGCATCTGGGATTGCAGAATGGCCGGTCTTGCAGCTCACGAGGCCCTTGGCGGGCGGCTGCTGGGTCCTTGGCGCACTGACCCACACGCCGCTCACACGTGACGGAGTCAGAAGCCTCGGTCTCCGCACGGCAGTGCAGTCAGAGGCCTTGTGCGGGAGCTCATGTGCGCGTGTGTAAGCACGTGTGCATATCTGCACACCTGTGCACACTCTAGGGACATGTCTAGATCCTTCGAATGCTTTATTAGTTTTACCAGACACCAAGTAGACAACCACAGAGAGGCCTGACTGCTAGTTTTTACCTTTGATTGTGGGGGTGTAGAGAGGGCACCTCAAGCCGTCACCCCTAGGTAGCAAACAGTGGTGCAGGGATAGAAAACCAAGTTATTGATTTATTTATGCTGTTAACCAACACTGCAGGAGCACAGCAGCGAGAGGAGAACAGGTTGCACCCTGGGGTTGCGGAGATGGGCTCAGTCCTCCCTCCAGAAGCTGGTGCCCAAGCAAGGACAGAGCTCCTGTCCCTTGTGTGGCTCCACCAAGTGGGGGGTGGGGAGGGAAGTGGGGACTGAGCTTATATTCTAGTCCAGGAGAAGAGAAAACAGCTCATGAATCAACAGCAGTGTTTCCAAGAACAATAGTGTTCTTTCAACAAACATTTGTTCAATCAGCAAACTTGTGAACATTCAACAAACATTGGTCCATTCAACTGATATTTGTTTGCTCAACAGTGTTGACTCAGCTCCCACACTGTGCACAGGGATTGCAGACATGGTGTCAGGGACAGAGGACCAAGTGGCAGGCAGCCAGGCTCCTTGGAAAAGGACTAAGTGGCAGAACCTCTTCATTCACTCCCTGCCCCTCTCTTAGCTGTGGCAGAAGAGACGGGCTGACCCCAGCCTCTAGCCCCTGAGGGACTCTTTCCCAAACTCCTCCCCCATCTACAAAACCCTTCCCATCACCTAGTGAACCTACCTGTGAGCAACTCAGTGTGAGCAATGGGAAATCGCTCATCCTGGGTACAGCATTTGAGGCAGTGATTGTATTTTCAGGGATTTGACCCAAGGACCCATCACAGAGTGTGCCGGGGTCTTAGCCTTGAGGATTGTCCATAAGAATGAAAATACCTGCTTGGGTAGGAAAATCACGGCTCATCCCTGTCCAGACCCCAAGACAAGGGTAACATGGAACATCAAGCAAGGAAGTTCCAGTATGTTATAGGAACGGGAACTCTTAAAATAATCTTCACTGGATAATCCTACTTTTAAAAGAAAAATGTACGTACGTAGGGAAAAGGTCTGATAGGTTATACCTATGAAAAATAAAGATTATATCTTAACAGAAGAGCCGCAAATGATTTTGTGAAAGTTTTTTCTTAATTATGCTCTCCTGATTTTCTGAATTTCCTGCAGTGAGTAGGGATTTAGATTAGAAAGCAGTTCACAGAACCATAACTTTCCCTTTAAACCCAACGGCACGCCAGTTACTAACCTTTCCCTGGTATTTATTACACAACACTCAGCCTCTGATCTTTTCTACAGACACAACAGCATTTCTAAAAATCTGTGTCAGGAAAACATGCAAGTTTCATCCCCAGCAGGGTCCCGACAGTGGCCTCAGCCTGCTGGGCTCTGGGCTTTACGACTATGGGTCTCCTGTGTGGGTGCAGACAGATCTGTACACAGATGTGTTGCTCAGGGGGTTGGGACATTCATCTCAAACTCAGGGAAGAGAATGACCCTGGCTATCAGAGCCAGTTCCGAAAGCTGTTTTGATCATTCCCAGGAAAAAGGGTCCCCTCCCGCCACATCCCTCCCTGGCCCAAGGGCACACACATATACCCGAGACTCACGTGGATATGAACTCTTCAGGACAAGGCATGGCTTTTCTGGGCTGCCAGAAAAAACATAGATTAGAACACGTATGTTGGCCTCAAGGACCTGCACGAGCACGTGCACATGCAGCCTCCACATGCACGAGCTCTTGGTGGCACCTACCTGTGCCCATGCATTTGGGCAGCGTGGTCACCAGAGAAGAGACAGTAAATAGATGTCCGACTCCAAGACCAGCTTCACTGCTCCGGAACCTTGTGAATTGGAGCAAGTGAGGACCTCTCAGCGCTGCTGCTTCCTTTGGAGGGTGGCAAGGATGGGGTGGAAGTGCTTTACAGGTGGCGTATTGGAGGGCATGATACAGGCACAGGCTCACGTCTATAAAAATAATCGTCATCACAGTGTTTGCAGACTCTGCTTCTCACCTCCCCTCACACTCTGGCGTCTGTTACTACGGCTCCCCTTGTCTTTCCCTTGGTGCTTGTATCATGTTAATTTCAGATCTAGCTCCCAAAGGATCCCTCCCGCAAGTTACCTAGTCAAAGAGGCACGAACCATTTCTATCGCAGAACCGGGACCAGATCCAAGGTTCACGTGTACACACCAGCAGAACCCGTGTGGGAACACGTGGCTTTGGCCAAGTGGCTCCAGCTCATCCAGAGAAGGCACCACACTCAGCGATGGCTGAGACAGGAGCAAGAATCTCAGGAACAGGAGAATCAACAGACCCAGAACTCACGCCAGCCCACCCCGGCCAGGAGCGGGCAGCCAGGGGCCCCCAGCTGGCGGAGCTGGCTAGGCGGGGATTTATGGGCCCCCTTTGGACACGTTAAAGATCACATTAAGTGCAATAAATGTAGATCACGCTCCTAAATAAGCTCAGATTTATCCCCGGATCCTCTCTGCAGGGGCCAGCCCCATAAATCTTGCCTGGGCCGGTCCCTTGGCCAAGCAATGGGGGAGGGGAGGCAAGGGGAAAAGTTTGGAGAGTGGGTGTGGAGGGTGGTTCCAGGTATGGAGCCTGGAGCCCAGAGGGGCTGCGGTCCTCTGGTTTCTATTCCCCCCCTGGGCTCCAGCCTTCCCCCTCCTTGCCTTCCAATCCTTCCCCTCCATCTTGCCCTGCCCCACCCTGCCCAGCCCCCCTCTTGCATGTGCAATCTTGTTACAGACATTAAAGCAATATGATGACTGTAATGCTGGAAAAGACACACATCTGCAGCTTCTAAGGGGGCCGCTCAGCCACCCCTGAAATTGCCTTTGTCCTGGGTGAGGGAAGCGCTCTTAGCAGAAAAATGTATGGTAGGAAGATGCAAATTTACAGGCCAATAAATTAGGGGGTGATTAGTCACATTGTAGTCCTTCTTCAAAGGATTCTTTAAAGGCTAAGCTCATTCATTTAAGTGTCTGTTTATAGCTCAGTAACTTCCAGACTGAGCGGCTAGGAGGCCTCCTCAGGGATTACGAAGATGCAGACAAATGGGACCTCAGAAGGGTCGCCAGAGTCCCCTAGATTTTCAGCACTAACCACATGCCATGTGCAGTCCCCAGTGTTGAGAAGCAACTGGACAGGACCCTGGCCCACCGGCTGATCCTCATGGGATTTACAGGGTGCTGAGAGCGGGGCGGTGAGAGGCAGGGAGATTAACGTAGGCCAGGTTCACAATGGTTCCAAGTTGACAAGAGGTGATTTACAGGCAACTGTCTCTGGGCACATCTGTAGACAAATGTCAGGGACAGATCACGTGCGTGATGGCAGGAAGAAAAGAAAGGCAGTGAAAGATGGGATTTGCAAGAAGGGAAAACAAATGTAAATGCCGTGGTTTCTCCAGCTTTCCCAGAGAACGGATACGAAGTTCAGCCTTCGCTGAATTGATTGCCCTGGTGTTCCTTGCTCTGTGACCCTGATCAAATCCGTCAGGCCCTCGGCACCTTGTGCCGCAGACCACAGGCATACAGGGAGAGAGAAGCACATGGCCTTGGGGCTGGGGCCTGGAGGACTCCCCTCCAAAGGACAAGCCTGCCTCGTCTCCCTCCCTCTTGGGAGCCACAGCAGAATTTACGCCGTGTTTCGGTTCCTCCTGTTTCACGTCTCCACTCCGTTCTCTCCTCTTCTCTACCTAGCACAAGCCTATGTATCTTTCAGGGCCCAGCTTCTGTCCAGTGTTACCGCATGCCTCTGTGTTATGCGCATTTGTGTGTCCGCTGCACCCTGGATCACAAACTCCTTGAGATCCAGGGTTATTCCTGTTTTGTTGGCACAAGTCTTAGAGCCAACCCCAGCGTTTGGCATCATTGTTTGCAGAACAAATGACCTAAGCCAACTGGATGTATAAACAATCACGGTCTTTCAGGTTCAGGAAGTGATACTCCAAGGAAAAGGCTCTGAAGAGAAGTTTCTCTCTGACCTTGTCCTGCCCTCCTGTTCCCCACCCCAAGGCAGACTAGAGAAACTGGCCTTCTGCTACCCCATGGTGGGTCATTGAAACCAAAGCCTCTTTCCCATAAACCAAAAGCCCTCACTCTAACTTTCCCCACCTTTCTGTGTAAGAGTTGACTATGAAGGAAATCTCTCAGCTGCCTTGTTTGGTTGTAGGTCGTAAGATCTCAGTTTGGAAGGGATGCTGCCCATGCCCAGGAGGGTGGATTGCTGCACGGAGAGGCCAAGAGGAATCTGGATACATGGGTCCTCCCAGTCTGTTTGCTCACACCCCTCTTCCTCCGTGCCTCTCTCGCTTCACTGAAGCCGAGTGCAAACATGACTGGTTTGCTCTGGCCTTTGGGTCTGCAGCCAAGGGCTTCTGTGTCACGCAAAACTGTGATCAAATAACTTGCTCTCTTCTCTGTCTTTGTTACAAGGGTGCTAGCCATGATCTTTTATGATGGACAGGAAAGGGATTGCCCCCTTTCATCCCTACAATCATGATCATCACTCGAGAAGCTCTTATATACATTATCTCATTTCATCTTCACAATGACCCTACGAGGGAGAGTTTTTCTCTTTTTAAAAAATTTTTATGGTAAATGTTTTTTATAATAAATATTTTATCTTTAATTGAAATATCAGTTGCACAGATTTATGGAGAACAGTGTGACATTTCATTTCATGTTTGCAGCAGGCCTGATTGGGTCAGAGTTGGTGGTTTACCCATCACTTTAAGACAGTGAATGTTTCTTTGCCTTGGGAACAGTTAAAATGCTCTCTTCTAGCTATCTGGGAATGTACAATTCGCTGTTGAAACTAGGCTTGTCTTAGAGAGCTATGGGTAGAATATTAGGAGGTATTTCTCCTATTCACCTACAAAATGAAGGGTTTTTAAAGTACTGTTTTGCAACAGGAAAATACAGCCTTGGAAAGGCTGATGGCTTGTTCAAGGCTAGATAGAGCCTGGCCTCTGAAAGGGCTTGGGTCCATCTGATGGTCTGTGACCCCACTGTCACCTCCCCTTCTAAATTACAGTATCTTCCAGGGCAGGGAACACCTTCTTCTCATCTCTCTATATCCTGCAGGGAAGATCATAAGGTGTGCACAAAATTGAACGAATGAATGAATGAATATGTAACCATGTTGTTTTCATATCAAAACCAGTGGGCTAAATTCTGTGGTTGTGCCAAGCCATACTGGAACTCCTAGAAAAGGAAAAATGTGTGTGCCTCTATACATGTATAGACTGACTGGCTGACTGGCTGATTGGCTGGTTGACTGATTGGATGATTGGCTGATTGGCTGACTGGCTGATTGGCTGATTGGCTGATTGGCTGATTGGCTGACTGGGATTGAATTCAAGGTCTGGAGCATGCCAGGCAAGTGCTTTACCACAAAGCTGCATCCCCAGTCCTATAACTTTTTAACAGTTAATTTTTTTCCAGAACAGTTAAAGAAGGTTGAAAAATGAAAAATATTAAAACTCACAATGTTATTTTAAATGTAAGTGTTTTATTTATGACAAAATTGGAATTTATTATGATCTTTGCTTTCCTGTCTTTAATGGAAATAACCCTACTAAAAATCAAAACTCAAAATCTAATTTACTTATGCCATTTTAGACTGGGAGTTGTAAATTATAACAGAGGACAGAAAACTTTGAAAATACACCTGAGTGTTAAAATTTAGCAAAATATATGAATATACATCCAAAGTGTTTAAACTTAAATACTATTATGAATTTTAATACATTCACTTTTCAGTTCTGTAATAGGTTTTCCAACTTTCCAACTGTAACACTCCAGAAAAGTCATTTTTTATAAATATACAAAATCATGCATATAAAGGCATACATTTCCCCTTGGGCTCCAACATAGAACAGTGATGGGTACTCTTAAATCTTGTTTTTATTTACTTTTGACATTAATTTTATTTTAATTAAATTTGTATATTTTATTCATTGTGGGGTTTTTTGCATTAACTTCAACTTTCAAAGTATTCCATTAAAATAATTTGTTATCTAATCAAGTAATCAACTGTTATAGTTTGGATCAAAAACATTTCCAAAAAAGTTCATGTTCAGAGGTGAGGCCTTTGGAAGGTGATTGCATCATGAAAATCAATTCATTGATAAGTTCATGGTTGAAAATGCTGTTAGGAGGTGATGCGGGTTGGAAAAAACAGTTCATTGGGCACGTGACATGAAAGGGTGTCTCCTTCCACTTTCCCTGCCTCTTTCTTGCTTTCCCTACTTCCTGGCTCCCTTGAGGTGAGAAGCTGTCCTCTGCCACTTTGTTTTACCATAAAGTTCCTGCCTTAGAATCATCCAGCCTTGGACTGGACCCTCTGAAATTGTGAGCCAACTAACCTTTTTTTCTTTGAGTTGTGTATATCAGGTATTTGGTCACAGCAACAAAAATCTGACCAATCCATTGATTTTGGGGTGCCCCTTGAAATTTGATACCAAGGCAGGTGCCTCCCAGGCCTGTTCTAATTCTGGTCCAGTTAACAACCACAAGATGATGGGCATGTAAATAAATGCAGCGCTGTACTGCGAAGACTGACGATGTCCATCCAGAAACATTAAAATGTTCACTTCTTTTGGCCTAGCAAAATCCCACCTCTCAAGTACTATCTCGAGAAATCCCTTGCCATAAACAAAGTTGTTTTCATGAGTGTGTTCAGTTCAGCATTATTTATATCAGCATAATGTTGGAAAGAACTTGAGTGCCTAGCAGCAGGAGATTCATATTTTTAAATCCTGTTTATACATGGAATAAGATATAATACAGCTGTTTTGAATCAAGTCTTTTCAAAATAACATTTTTGAAGACTATTTAATAACATGAGAAAATGCTCACGATACCTTTTGTAGAAATGCAAGATAATTGTGTATTCTATATTCATTTAAAAAAAAACCTAAATCTATGAAAATGTTAATAATGATTATCCCCAATGATGGGGTTTTAAGTAAATTTTTAAACATCCTTCAACTTTTTTGTTATATGTCTTTGTTCTAGTGGTTTTTTTATTTTGTTTTTGTCTTTCTGAGACAAAGTTTCACTATGTAGTTTAGGCTGACCTAGAACTCATCCAGGCTTGCCTCAAACTCAGGGCAGTTCAAGTGCTGGGATTACAGGCGTGCACCACCACTCCTGGCCGTGTTCTACTATTTTGGGGGTGTTTATTTTTGCAGTAGTGGGGATTGAATGCAGGATCTTTGCACTGAATCACATCCCAGCCTTTTTTCATTTTCATTTTGAGATAGAGTTTCACCAAGTCATTAAACTGTTTAGGATAGATTAGAACTTGAAATCATCCTGCCTCAGTCTCCTAGGGTGTTGTTGTTACAAGTGTGTACTACCATGCTGGTGTCTACTGTTTAGATTCATTTTATAATCAAAAATTAAAGGCAATCCTTATATTGCTTTGAAGTCTTATAATGTTTTCATCCATTGGTTGTAATGGTTTTATTCTGTTTTGTTTGATTATGTGTGATGGTATTATGTGTGATGGTATGAACAGCTACTTTGAAGAAAACAAGACATTATGGCAGCCATTGCTGATTTAATATCATCTTGCTTTGAGGTCTTACCATGCTTTTGTTCTTCTATTTCCATTGGTTCTATCATGTTGTGTCTTACTGGATTTTAATATGTATGATAGTATAAACAAATGTTTTATGGAAAATGAGATATTATAGTAGCCATTGTGTAGTTTCTGTTATTTGGTTTTGAATGTCCTGTAATGCCTTCATTCTCTTGCACACTTTTATACTATTTTGTTATGTTTGATATTATTGTGTGTGAAGCTATGCTCAACTACTTCAAAGAAAGAGACATTATGGTAGCTACTGTTAATATCCCATTGTCTTGTTGTGAAGTGCTGTGTTGTTTACATTGTTCTGTTCTGATTTGCTTTGTTCTGTCCTCTTTTGTTTTACTCGCTTTAAAATAAAGAAGAATTAAAGGTAATATTTCAAGTCAGTTTACCCAATGGTTGGTTCTGTACTTCAGACAGGGCTCGGAGGACAGGGAACATGTGGCTTTGTGCCCTGTTGTACTCCCAGGGCTGCTAGAAGGTCTTGCACAAAGTGGGTGCTTAGGAAACATTTATTGAATTACTGTGTATGAATAAATGGTTCAAACATTCCTTTCAGTAATCAGACCTCTTGGTCAATAGAGACAAAAACACAGCTCCGGGGAAACAGAGAAAGCGGGGCCTTGCAGGCGAAGCGTCAGCAGTGGGAGAGGGGCCACTGCACCTGTCCCCATTCCCGCCTCATTGCCCTGGTCTTGGCAGGGCAGAGGAATCTCACTGCTCCTCCCCTTGGCTCCACCTGGTGCTACAGGACGGGGAGAGGTGGGTGCAGGTCCCGCTACGGTTTCCATCTAAAACGGCCCCCAAACCTCATGTAGTTTGCAAGGTGATTGGATTACGGGCACCACGAGCAGCTTGCCGTCGGGAGGAGGGGTCTGGCTGGAGGAGGCAGCACAGGATGGGCACGATCTCGAGGGCTTTACCTCCCCCCCCCACCTCCTCCCTTCGCCCTCTGCTTCCTGAGCACCATGAGGGGAGCAGCTTCCCTCCGCCCAGGCTGCAGACCCTGCGAGGACTGCAACTTCCAAAGCACGATCCAAAATAAATCTCTTCTCCTTTAAACTGCAGGTGCTGGCTATTTTGTCCCAGCAATGAGGAGAGTGACCAAGACCAGCCACCCTGCTAGCCAGCTCATGCAGTACAAAGCTTCAGTGGGGGCCCATTTATTATCCTTTAAAAGAAATCATTGCTGGGTTCGTAGGGTGGGATTTATAAAGCTTGTGACATTTGGCATTGTAATAAGTAATATGAAACATAAGGAGGCTCTGGAATTCAGAGTCCGATGATGCCCCAGAGGGACTGGACAGCAGTGGCCCTGGACAGAGAGGTTCCCATGGTTTCTGTTCCTAGCTCCTGTGACAACTGTCCCTCCCCTCTACACGCACCCCAGCCTGTTGGCGGGAGCCCTGGGCATTGCCATTCACTGCTCCTGGTGCTCCCAGCACCTGGCGGGGGGCATCAGCTCTCTGCAGGGGAGTCTTAAAGGTGTCTGACACAAGCAAGTCATCGTGTTCAAGGAGATCGTATTTCTGTGCCGGGGGGGATTCAGTGCGGATTGCAGGGCACCAGAACCCAACTCCACCTGCTCAAGTTGTGACCTTTGCCAGGAGCAAAGGTCAGACCCACTGATGTGCCTGGTGCATCAGTTTCATCCCAGAAGAGCAACTCATGGTGCCAGGCCTTCTGCTGGTTGACTTCATGCCCGTGGCAAGGAGAAAATAAAGCAGGTAAGGCAATCATGGTAATGGTCCCATTTTATAGGTGGAGAAACTGAGGCTTGATATATACAGGTCACACTGCAGCCAGATGACAGAGCTGAGTTCTAGCTCCAAATTCTATTATCTTTCTGCTCTCCCAATAATTGCCATGGGATATGAGAGCTATTAGATCATACGCCAGAAAAGAACTTCACAGGCAAAGTGCTGTGGAAAATGCTTTTCTCTCTCTCTCTCTCTCTCTCTCTCTCTGAAAGTCATAAGAATTATTAGCATGATAAAGGCTCTGAGAAGTCCTGCATGGTAGAAGCAGGGTTGATTTCATGTAATCTAGAGTTGCTTGAATTTATTTAAGATATAATTCCTTTTCCTTCCCTTGGCAACTGTGTCTCATGAATGCCCTGTGGCGAGCGAGGGTGGTGGTGGCGGTGTGTGTGTCACTGTATGATGTCCCATCCAGGGCTGGGTTCATTTGTGAGGAGAGGGGCCCTCACGTGTTTCCCTGGCCTGTGATAATCTAGGAAGGGTGAGAAAGTCACGGGGACTCAGAGGGACTTCAGAGCTATCACGGCTTTCACGCCCTCAATTTGGACAGCTCCTTCAGCAGAAGCGCAAGCTGTGAAGTGACAGTTGTGGCCCTGGGACTCACCCAGGACTTGTGGCCCATTAGTTCCTTAGCAAGGAAACGTTACTGACATCACGACCCGCATGCCAACGACACCCGCGCTGCAGTTGTGACCTTCATGGTCGTTTCTGTTTTCTTTCCATTTAAGCCCGGGGTGACCTTTGGGCACAGGTGCAGGCGATGAAGAGATGACAGACACGGCTGGTCTGATTCCTGCCAAGAGGTCAGTGTATGGGCCCCAGGAGAAAACCTGCTGGGTCAGGCCCCGTGCGGACGTAGGGCTGGCAGAGCTGCCTTCTTTACCCCACGAGGAAAAGCTTGTCTGAGACTTACGTCAACACACAGAAGGAAACACAGCTAAAAATTATGGGCAGAGGACTAGGAAAAGGCAGTCAGAGTTTTAGTCACCTCACTTGAGTCCTGGATCCAGCCTTGCCTGACACTGTCATATACTCACTGTTCTCAATTATAGGAAGCAGTGTGGTCACCTTTTTGCTTATGTTCATTAAGACAGTGTGTCTGGTCATTAAGAACTAAGAAGCTACTAATGCATTTAGCAATTGCCACATCAGAATCAGGTATGGTCATGCATGCTTGTAATCTCAGCCTTGGGAGGCTGAAGTAGGAGGATCGCTGCGAGTTCAAGTCCCTCCTGGGTTACACAGTGAGTTCAAGACCAGCCTGAACTGCATATAGAGACCTTGTCTCACACACACACACACAAAAAAAAAAAAAAAAAAAAAAAGAAAAGAAAAGAAACAAAACAAAAAGAAAAAGAAAAAAGAAATTGGTGCCCCAAAGTGGGGTGTTATAATGATAACCTAAACTGTGTAATTAGCTGAGCTGAGGCAGGATTTGGGGATGTGGGGATCCCTCAGTTCATGAGTGGGGAACTGGAAGTCCTGCTCAGGTAAGAGGAGGCACCTGGTTAACAAGGGCGCCTTTTGTACACTGAGATCAGATTCTGCGCCTCAGGGAATTTGACAGAAAAATGCCAGGCTGTTGGCCTACGGCAGGAGCAGTTTACAGCCCTCAGTGAAGTCCCACAAGACAGAAGGTCCAGGCATAGCAGCTGGTGTAGAGGCCGGCAAGGGTGCTGACCAAGTCCATTCCTGCTGTGATGCCCTGGTGGGGACCCTTGCTGCTTATTCTTCCTCACTCTGGAGAGCAGGGACCCTGTCGCAGGGGCCCATGGGGCCAGGGTTGCCCCCCAGGAGGATGGGGCCAGAATCCCCAAGCAGAGTCCAAACAGAGGGCAGCACTGCCAGGTCCTCTGTCCAGCACCAAGAGAGGAAACAGTTAGGGACAGACACGACAGGGGGAGTCACTCGCTCCACCCCCAAGACTTGTCTTGGCCCCCACGTGCCAGACTCTGTTCCAGGCAGTAGGAACACAGTAGAGAAGAGATGAATGAAGTTCATGTACTTGGGGTGCTAACTCTCAAGGCAGGGGTGTCAGCAGGTAGAAAAATAAATAAAACATTTACAAATAGAAATTCAACCGGGCAATATGGGAAAGAGGGATTTGGGTCTTTGAACTACGACTGAAATGTGGGACAAAGCATCCAACTGGAACAGCAAAGACAAAGGTCCTGAGATCAGAATGATACAAGTGGGCCAATGTAGGTAAAGTAGGAATTTAGTAAGTGAGGAAGACAATTGAACTAGCATAGGTCAAAGTTGGCAAGGAAAGTGCAGATCTCTCTGAACCCTGGTGAGAGGCCAAGTTGGTGTCATTGCCAGGGCAATGGACGAGGCAGGAGGGTTTCAGAAGAGGACTGTGGCCTGGTGTGCTGTGTAGTTTTGAAGGAGGCTGGATGCAGAGTGGCTGCCGGAAGTAAAAGTGACCAGAGATGGCTGGAAAGGAGACTATGGGGTTGATGTCTGCAGCAAGTGACAATGACCAGCCACAGTGGAACCCCCGCAAGAGAGAGCCGGCCATGGCCACAAATGGGTCGGATGTGAGGCATGTCTGGATCCACAGGGTGCCTGGTGTGCTGGGTGCTGTCTGTGTCCCACCCAGATACCCGCTGCTCCTGGGCCCCCAGTCCCCAGTCACTGTGGATGCAACCACCCTTCCTGGGGTGCAGCCTGAGGGGGACCCCAGCTGAGACCAGGGCCTTGCTCAGCTGCCCTGCCCATCACCCTCAGTCCTCCCTGGAGCACCTCCCCGTGCACCCCTGCACCAGGGTCCAGGGCCAGGCCCCACTTCCGGGGCCTTCACCTTTGGTGGTGTCTGAGCTTTCCTCCAGGGGTCTGAGGTGGGGCGGTGAGGTAGGGGAGGCAGGGCTTTAGAAAGGTGGTTGGATCATGAAGGTGCTATGCTCATTGGTGCTGTCAGGAGGCCGGGTATGGATAGAAGAGGCAATTGGTGAGGCATGACCCGGAAGTAAATCTCCCTTCTCTCTGCTTCCTGGCCACCTTGACATGAGCAGCTCTCTTCTCCCGGGCCCCTCCACCATGCCTTCCTGTCTTGAAGCTGGCCAACTGTGGACTAAAACATGAACCAAAATAAATCTCTCCCTTAAGTTGTGGATGTCAGGCATTAATGCTTCAGCTATGAGAAAGTACCTAAGACAAGCACTCATGACTAACCAAAGGTGAGTTTGTGAATATGTACCTGGAACCGTGGCTATAGAAGTACCTGTCAGTGCTGTAAGACTGATGCAGGGCGCTGTCACGGAAGATTCAAAGGGAGCAACAATCCTGAACCCAAGCAAGGAAACCTCATAGGCCCCAGTGTGAGCTCAGGTCTCCTTAATACCTCACGAGTCCTCCAAGTTATAAGATGCTATCCACCCTCTGTTTTCAGGAAGGAAGTAGGGGTGAGGGCAAAACCTGAGATTGTCCAGATCAAAGTTTGAGTGTCTTCCTCTGCCAGGGGGCCCTCCGATTCTCCAGGGCCCCCTACTGCCCAGCAGGGCATGCTGCTGGGCGTGCGTCCTGTGACCTGAGGTGCCCCTAGTCTGAATCAGGGGTCAGGGGACCTCCCAGCTCTGAGGGGGCTGATGGCCTTTCTAATCCAGAGATTTCTAAACCCATTTTGCTCAGGGCCCAGCCTCACCCTGCCTAGATCTTGAATGAATCCTGTAACCAGATGCTGTCTTGGGATCTTGCAGGTGACCCTGACTCTGCCTGGCAGGAGCTGTTGGTCTTAGACAAATCACTTCGCCATTCTGAGTCTGTTTCTCATCTGGAAGATGCAGGTAAGGATGCTTGCCTGTAGAAAAGAAGAGAAAGTAAAATGAGTACTGTGTGCAGGGCCTGGCATGACAGGCGCTCAGCAAGCTGTTACTGTCACCCACGCTGATTCTGCTCAAGATATATGAGCACCTGGTGCCAAGAACACAGGCCCCTCCTACCTCCAACGTCTGGGCTAGCCTCTCCCCGGTGCTCAGGCTGTTCGGACGGCTGGCCTCCCCCTAGCTCCAGAAAACCAAGCCCTCCTGAGCCAGTGGTTCTCCTGCTGCGTCTCCCGACCCCGAGCTCACCCAGGTTCCCATCTTCGGGGCCCTTGGCATCTCGCCCTGGCCTTGGCTCCCACACCCCGTGACTCCAGGTCTGTAGTTTAGCAATTAGCCTCACCCAGGTGCGGCCCTGGGCTTGGGGGGTTGCTGGCGGCGGCGGTACCTCCTGTGGGCCTTTGCCCTTCTGTGAATGGGACCAGCTCGGTGAAGCCCTGGGTAGTGAACTGAGCCAGTGGGAGGGAGGCGTCATCTTCAAGATCACCTTCATTGCTAGGGCTCCTGAGGCGAAGGCAGAGTAGGGAGCATTCTCAGCGCGGTCCAAAGTGGGGAACAAGACAGGCCCTGTCTGAGCACAGGACACAGAGGCTTATTTTCCCAGGATGAAAGATCCTGTCTGTGTGTCTGTGTGGGGCTGGCTGACTTGGATATTCCAGCAGAACCGCAGACACCACAAAGCTCCCCCATCGGAGTCCTGGGAAAGATGGGAGGGAAGATAAGAAAGGGGGGCCAAAAGCACCTACGGGAGATAAGTCAGCAGGGAGAGACCCAGGAGGGCGCCCCTGCTGGACCCTTGGGAACAACAACCCCCCCCCCCAGGGGAAGCAGCTCTTGGCTCTTAGCAGCCCCTCCCACCCTGGCTTCCGGGACACTGGGATCATGGTGACAACTGTCAGCACTGTGTGTCAGACACGGTTTCTAGGACAATCCCACTCACAACAGGAGGTAAGTGGCACTGTTAATCCAGCCTAGGAAACAAAGGCATTGAGAGGTCAAGTACCTTGCCCAGGCTCACAGAGCTTCGAAGGAGTAGAGCTAGCAGAGTCCCTCCGCGCAGGGCAGGGACCACAGCCTCTCTTCCTCCTGCCCTCCATCTCATCTTCATAGCCCAAACGTTCCCACCCGTCCTGTCTCATCTTTTCTGTCATTCGCCTGTCCCCTCCCTGGAAAGAGTGGCAGGTTTGCTTTCCTTAGTCTGTAATCCTTCCTTATACTTTGAGCCATCTCTAGATTACTTCCAATAGCATTTGATTTTTTTGAGATAGTCTTACTACCTTGCACACTGACCTTGAACTCCTGGGCTCAAGAGGTCCTCTTGCATCAGCCTTCCCTTCCAGCGAGGAGTTACAGTTGCACGCCATTATGCCCAGCTATTTATAATACCTAATACAATGCAAAGGTTACATAAATGTGTATTGCTATACTGTACTGTTTAGAGATTACTGACAAGAAAATAAGTCTGTACGTGTTTAGTATAAACACAATTTTTTAAAAAATATTTTCTATTTGCAGTTTTATGCAGCCCAAGATATGTGGGGTTGACCGTCCATACCTCATGTAATCCTGCAAGCTGCCCTAGGAAAGAGGCTCCCCTTTCCTTTCTGGGTGCAGACACTGCAAGTGAGACTTCAAGGGATTGGTACCTGCCGGACAGGACCTTCCAGGTTGAGCTTGCCCCAGGCCTTCACTGCGCATGCTCAGAAACTGGGTTGCGCTTACAGCGTAGGAAATGTCTGTCGGCATCCCTTCGGCACAAACATCAAAGCAAGTTTCCAAACGATAACGATTTGTGATTCCAAACTCAAGTGGCAAAAATACACACAGAAGCAGTATCCACCACATTTTAACTCTTCATTTCCAGGGTGGAAATGAAGCTGCATTTTCACCACTACCTTCTGGTTATTGCTTCTCTTTGCTTTACACAGTTGCATATGTCACCCGCTATCTGTGGGCCACTGTCTTCACCTTCTCCACCCTCTCTGACCACCTGATCACTCTGCCCAGTAGCCCCGCCCACCTGTGGATTCTGGGGAGGGTGGCTTAGAGCCCCAGAAAGTTCCAGAACAGTGGGACTCTTGCTGTTGACTGCCACTTCCCAGCCCTGCACTCTGGCCTCTGCCAGTGCAATCCCATCCCACCTGCCTCCCCTGACTCTGTCTCTCGGGTGCCCAGCGTGAACCCCATACGTGTTCTTGGAGTGGGCTGGGTCCCTGTGCTCTCAAGGGCTGCTGGAGCAGCATCCCAGAGCGGAAGACACCTTATCCCAATGAAAAGCTCCAATTCAGCTGCCTAACACCCTACATGTTCAAAGGGAGGCTTTCCTGCACCCTATGCGGCTGGAAGACTCCACACACAGCAGGGACCATGCCCAGGGCCACCTTGGGGTCAGGGTCCCACCCTGCACAAGACTCACAAATGCTGTGTACACAGAAATGTGCACACACTCACAGAGAAAAGCACACACTGCTATGGCCCCAGAATAGTGATGTGCAGACACAAGCACACACATGATGATCTATGCACACTCATTCACGTACACACCAACACATACACACAGAAATATTTGTGCATGGAGGACATGGACATGCAGAAAATGTGGACACATGGACACAGACACAAACACATATGTACACAAAGTTGTGTGTGTGTGTGTGTACATACAGCTATGTGTACACTCACAGAGCTGGGAGCTCACAGACACACATACACTCCTCCTGAGAGATGGGTGCACACCCTTGTCACAACCTGCACAGCAGCCTGGGAACTGTAAGAGCCCAGGATGCAGATGCCCGGCTCTGGCCCTGGTGCTGCTGCTGATTTGTGGTTTGATTGTAAACAATACGCTTTCCGGGCTGGGCCTCCAGTGTCAGGAGCTGTAAATGTAGTCATTCCAGCTACAGCCAAGGGGCTGAGGGAATCAGCATTTTAGAGCTAGAAGCTTCCTCCGTGGTCTTGTTCAGAGCCCTCCTTTTGGAAAGTAGCAAACAGGCCGACTGACTTTTACAAGGTCCCCTGGACATTCCATAGCAAGCTAGAGGTCTCCCTACCCAGGCAGGGTCTGTCGCCTTTCTTAGGGGGTGACACAATGTTACCCACTCTGGGATTCTTTGAGTTTATCAATCCCATCCTTCTTTTATTTTAAGATGAATTCAATTCTACAGACAAAACATCCGCATTCTGCAGAAGCTGTGGAGAAAAAGACCTCAGGATAGTTGTAAGAGCCCAGCCGTGCTGGGATCTCAGTGGCAGCTCTAACAAATCA